>PISX010003544.1:0-135597 GCA_004024625.1 Mellivora capensis
GGATTAAAAATTGGTTTACCTATAGGGGTAGCATTGATTGGGAAAGGGGATTACCTTGAAGTTTAACTCTATATGAATATTAGCAAATAAAAGTAAAGAAAAGAATGATCTAAACTAAAGTGAAATTTTAAAAAAAAAATTAAAAATAGAAAAGCAAAAGAAAAACATGGGTATATGTATCAAAAAGTTCAGGTTAAAAGGTTATTATGGAATTTGATGTACTGGACATCTCACTGTGATGGTAAATAGGCTAAAAAAATCTATTTAAAAAAATAAAAAAGATTTAAAAAAATTTAAAAATGAACCAGAATAGTGGAAACGAATTAAAAATTAAACGTTGTATCTATGAAGTAGTAGTGATTGTTGTCTTCTTGGCCGGTTGGCTTTCTGGGGGAGGGGCCTGCTGCATGGGTTTTCAGGCAGTATTTCCTGAGTTAATCCTCCCACCCCCCTCCAGGGGATGGGCTCTGAGGAAACCGGGCCTTCAGGCTTTTATTCTCTGGAGGTTTTTATGTCTGTTCATTTGTTTTCTCTCCCCTTGGCAGCTCCCGATGGTTCTTGGAGGTTTAGAGGAAAGCAAACTGCACCCAGACCTCCCTCCCAGAGAGAAGCCCCAGTCCATTCCCCTCTGGGTGCTGCAGAGCAGGTTCCCAGCCGTGATCTCTGGGGACACCTATGTGCCCTGCTTGTACTCAAAACCACAACAGCGGCAGGTGTCTGGGCAGCTCCAGACCGCCAGAAAGGTTCCAAGCAGCAATGCACACTGAGATTTTCCCACTGGCCCGGGCTGGGAGCACTCAGACTTTCCGGGTCCCAGAGCACCTGGCTGGTGCCACCGCGGGCCTCTCTCAGGGGAGGGGGTGGAGCGCGTCTCAGGCTCTGCTAGCGCAGCGCGGAGCACGCGTGGGGACTGCAAAAAGGCTGTTTCTGCCCCGCGAGGGTCCCAGCCCCTGCCACACGCCAAGCTCCCTTAGGAGGTCTCCTCATGGCTCAGGGACCAAGACCTGGTTTCTCTGCTGCACTCTCTCTGGCTCAGCGCCAGGGGTGTCTGTCCTCCATGGGGGACTTAAGCCCCTGTCCCTAACCCTTCCAATTCCCACAATTTCCCCCTGTGATCCTTTGCTCTTTTTGAGTGCTTTCTATCAGTCTTCAAGTTAATGCTGGTCCCCAGTCGTAGGGCACTCTTGTATTGGGTACTACTTTCTAATGGGTCTCCTCTGGTGGCTCCCTCCCCCTTTTGTTTATCTTCCAATCCCAGTCCGGCATTCCCACTCCGCTTTACCTGCCCACTGGTGTCTTCTGCCCCCATAGAGATCCTGATGTGCAGAATTCTGATCTCAGGTTGATTTCATGGGTGATCGGAGTTCCTTGGTAGGTAATCAGCTCACTTTAGGGGACAGGTTGAAGCAGAGCCTCCTCCTAGTTCCCCGCCATCTTCAACACCTGCTTATCTGATTCTTGATTATAATTAGTAGTGAGTTCCTAAGATTAAAATGAGAAAATATGAAGAATTTTTATTCCAGAGGCTAATATAACCATATCAAGCATTCCCTTAAGCATTATCCTAACAGCATACCTTGGGTTTTTACCTCTTCTTTGAGACACACAGGATTTCCTGAGTCCCTCTTCTTGAAAGATCTATGGCTTTATAATAATTGTTATCAACCCACTAATTAACATTTATTTACTGCCTTTTAGTGTAACAGTGTCTTACCTAGATTTATAATGATTCCTAGTGATTACCTAAGTTAAATCTGAGTAAACATGGGGAATGTCTCCATAGGTAAACATAGCTTTATCATTAGCCAAATTTGATACAAAGTGACATTAATTTCTTTCTATAATAGCACATAAAACCCTGGGCATATTTTCTGGATGTGCATATTTTAAGGTCTAGAAATTAGTCCTATAACCTCCTATAACTGGGATTTTTTCAATTTTTAGTTTACTTTTCTTTTTTCACTCACTAAGATTTTTTTTTTTTAATGTTTCATCCAAGAATTCTTACTTGACAGGTGCCTGGGTGGCTCGGTGTGTTAAGCCTCTGCCTTCAGCTCAGGTCATGATTTCAGGTTCTTGAGATGGAGCCCCCACGTTGGTCTCTCTGCTCAGCAGGGAGCCTGCCTGCCTCTCTGCCTACTTGTGATCTCTCTCTCTGTGTCAAATAAATAAATAAATATATCTTTTTAAAAAAAAAAAGAATTCTTACTTGAGTATTGACTATTGATTTCTAGGATTTGACTCCAAGAACCAAGTAAGGCAAAGCAGTCTGGACACTTACCTACGGCATTATTTAGATGGTTTTCAACCTTAGATTCTGCAGGATATTCAAGGGATGTCTGAAGAATAATCGAAGGCACTAAGGGATCTGTCGATATCACACAGAGATTTGAGAAGACTCCAAAACTCATGTTTATTCTTCTCATACATAGTTTCCAGTTAGAAGACCAAGGGATGACTTATTGTGCCTGACTCCAAAGATCAAGGAGGTCTCTTCAGACAGGAAATGGTGATGCACCAAACCAGCAGAGAATAGCAATGGTCCAATTTCAGAAGGTCATTCAGAAAGGAAAACATTTACCTTGGATCACATTTCCATCCAAATATGGTAGGATTGATAAAACAGATCTCCTTAAGATTAAAAAAAAACTGTTAGAAATGCAGAGATGTGCGTACATCTGTCTTTCCCAATTAGCGAAAACTAACTTATTCATTTAGCAAGAAGGGTATTCTCATCCAATCTGTTTTGAAATGTGATCTGAAAGGTTTGCTCTTTTCTCTGAAGATAGACATCTCTGAGAGCAAAATCTTCAGCCAACTTCTCAAATGCTAGTATACCTTCAAGCAAACAATTTATTATGTGAAAATGTTGGGGTTCAGAGTGAATGGTCAAGAAAGAATTCTTGAGACATACTTGGTGCAAAACAGTGGTTTTATTAAAGCACAGGGACAGGACCTGTGGGCAGAAAGCTGAACTGGGGTCGTGAGGAATGGCTGATTATATACTTTCAAGTTGGGAGGGGCTTAGGGATAGCTGAGTTTCTAAGAAATTTTGAACCAAGGTTTCCAGGACCTTGAGGGGCTAGCTGTTGTTAGGAAAAGGTCATTTTATTGTCCAGCAAAACCGTTGTAATGAGACCCTGCAGATGTATGTAAGTGGGCCGATGCTTGATTGATGATTGTCAACATGTATCTTGGGGACAGTAGAGATAAAGGACGTTTCCAAAAGAATTTTTATATGTTAAAGGAGACTTATAGGATCCTGGAGGTCAGGCTAATTTCAGCTAAAGTATTAACATTGAGGCAGTTGAGTTCCTAGAGGAAGGTTGTCTGCCTGTCTCAAGGACTTGTCAATGGGCTGTTAAGTTTAAAGGAAATTTATTTTTTTTTCCTTTTGCCTTGTTCTCCACATCAATTTAGAGATTCTTTTCAAAGCAAAAGACAAATGTTGGTGTATTGCTGAGACATGATTTTGGCTGACTATGTTTTATGATGGTGATTTTTGTCGGTGTGGGCTTATATTATCCAACATTTAACCCCAGATGGGCATATATACTGCCAAATAAAATAGAGCACCACATTCTGGTAGCTTAAAAATGGACTGTGTGATTGGCCTCAGAGGTCTTTCCCATCCGGAATGTAAGTGGATATATGGTTTTTCTGTGAATTTAAATTCACAGATTTAGACATTGAATTCTACTAATGAAAACCTTATTTTGTTTGAATCAGTTTGCCTGAGGTTTGGGGAAGTCTATCTCTTATTCTTTACCCCTGTGTTCTTTCATGAAGAATATCTTTTCCATTTTGTTTTTCTCTTTTAATAAATAATATTTTATTAAGTTTTTAGATGTGTGTGATTTTAAAATTATTTTATTTGCTTTGTATAAAAGAAAGTCAAGGACTCCTGCCTGGCCCAGTCAGTGGAGCATGGGACTCTCGATCTCAGGGTTGTAAGATGTAGAGATTACTTAAAAATTTTTAAAAATCTTTAAAAAAGACAAAAAGCAAAAACAAAAGTCACATCTTTATATCTTAGCTCATTGCTGTTTTAATCATTAATTTTACAGTTAAATGTGTGTTTGCATACTTCTGTTTCCTAGAGTAAAAGACTGGCAAAGCATTTGTGTAACTAGGTAGTTGTTGTATTGATAGTTACTGAGTATTTATCATGTTGTAGGCATTTGCTTTAGACCAGTGAATTTATTGAAGAGACCCTAAACCATCTTTGGAGCAAGGACAGCAAAGAATTTAGGTTGTTTCCAGAAGCTGGAAATGTTCTGGCCCATGCTTTCTACTCTTAATCTGTTTTCCTCTTTGAGCTGTTTCATTCCTGCTCATTTGTTTTGTTCTATTCTGTTTTGGCAGAAAGACTACTTTTTACTAATACAACACTGCAATTCACATCTTTTCTCCTTCACTAATGTCACTAGTTCAGTTTCAGATTTCTAGGGTCTGGGGCTTTCTTTCCTACAGCAATTCAATCATCTCTGGATCTGTGGCCATGGGTTAAGGGTCATAGTTTTCAGGATATTTCCCACTGGGTAACGTTCTTAAAGGATGAGTGTCATTGTGAATTCAATGAACACTCCAAACGCTGTTAGTTGAAATATCATGCTCAGTGCTGCCATATGTTATCTGAGTCTAATACTTTCAACAGCATTCAGTTAGGAAGGTAAATCAGAAGGCTTATACACTTTGCCCAAGGTGATACAACTGATCAACTGATCCATGATTTAACTTCAATCTGCTTTAACTTCTGAGTTCAGTCAAACCATGCAGTCCATATAAAAACAGATATGATGGGTAAATATATCCCCTATAAGTGAAAACAAATGTCTGAAATTGAGGCATTTATCATACAGCTACATTGATCATAAGTGATAAAAAAATGTATCAGATCTTGTACTGACAGATCTTATTTATCAAATTTTATAAATTATTAATTTGTGTTTTTGGTGAATATTCTGAGAAAACCAATAAACACTTAGCCCTGGGGAAAGAAAACTGCTAAACTTCTATTTCAAGGGAAAGAAAAAAATGGTGCTATGTCCAACTAAGGATTCTTACTTTTCCCTCATCCTGAGCATCAGATCTGGTGGGGTAAACAGTACCACAAAACACAGGAGTAGCAGTGGTTTGTAGCCCTGGGGGTTGCTGATGAGCGCATCTGCTCCTAAAGGAATGTATTTCTGTACATTCAGGAATGCCCATAGTCTACTTAAAATGTGACTTGAGTAGCTAAGAAAAGCAGGAGGGGAGTTTATTTTTATTTTATTTTAAAGAGGGGAGTTTAAAATTAGAAAGTTTGGCATCTCCATAAGTCTCTGTGATTCTCAATTAATGGCATAAATCCCTCTTCTCCTTCTGTAGTTCTCAGTACCCTGCCCTGCATCACCCAATATACGCTATCCATAATGTAATCATGCAAATATGAAAGAGGATATAAATAAAGAAGAGGACATCCCATGTGAAACAAATTCATCCTACCCCATCCTCATTTTATTATTCTCATTGGCTCAGGATAGATAAAATCAGGCTGCATGGTGATTTACCAGGCAATGTGAAGACAGACTTTGTTGAACAGAACAATATTCTAATCAGAGTTGTAATTAGGGAGTACACAGCATAGTCCCTGGGTCATAAGAAAAGATCAGTAATGTTAGTGGATTTATACCTATGGTAAAATATTATGTTAATTATATTCTAAAGAATTTACTAATTATATGTCTCATTTAATATCATTAGTCACAAACTGAGAGCTTTCTCTCTACATAAAAACGGCCATAGGATAATGGGCCTTGAAAACAGAACTGCACTTTCCTTAAAATTCCAGGATAGTATATTTAGCCAAATGAAGCAGTCTAAAAATTAGATCTTCAAATGCAGATAAGTTAGAATTTATTAGAACAGGCATGTTTCTTAGTGTATAAATGCATACTTTGTGCTTGCAGAAACGTTCTGGCCTACTGAATTCTCAATTGTTTAGGAGTAAGATTATTTTGTATGAAAATAGTCAATTATGGATGCAAGATATGAAAATACAGATGCATTCAAAAATGAATATTGGATATTCTGCACTGCCAACAAAAAGTCATTTGAAATGATTGTTTCCATCAGCTTGGCCTTGAATCAAGAAAATTGGCCTTTCCAGCAACTTTCCAGCCACAGTATTTGTTTTCATCAGAAGCCCTATAGGAATGACTCAAATTTACAGATTAAGGATAAATAAATACATTGTATAAAAGTATATATAACATGTATTTTCACAATGACCTCTACTGAGAATATGATCTCTTCAGAATAAATTATATAAAATAACTGATGTCTGCCAAGAGAGAGACTTGTCCTATTGTAGAGATGCTGTGTCACATGTATGAGAGACACTACTCACCATGATTGCTGGGACTTCCCTCAACTCCTCTCTGTATCAAATGCCTGACTCATGGGTGTGTTCTATTTAGTTTGTATACAGTTGGAAGTTTTCATTCTAAAAATACAAATAAAGGGGTGCCTGGGTGGCTCAGTTGGTGAAGCGTCTGTCTTTGGGTTAGATCATGATCCCGGAGTCCTGGGATTAGGCCCCACGCCAGGCTCCCTGTTCAGCAGGGAGTCTGCTTCTCCCTCTGCCCTTCACCCTGCTCATGCTCTCTCTCTCTCTCTCTCTCTCTCAAATAAATAAAAATCTTAAAAAATATATAAATACAAATATAAATAAAAATAAAAAGTGAATATAGATATGTGAAATATATATATTTATACGTGCTCCACTTGTAGATTGGGATTCAAATTCTCAATCAATGGCAAACTCTGTGTCTTTGGGTAAGTTGCCATCTTTTGGAAGCTCAGTCTCTTTAACTGTAAAATCTGGATATTGCTCCTTTAAAATGCGTTGTTGTAAGAATAGATAGGCTGTGTACATAAATTCTAAAGGAAGATCTGAGCCAATATGTTCCTCTATGTTGTCTTGAAGAGAATTACAAAATAGCTTTTCTGGTCAGGACATCTTTATACTATGTGCCAGAAAAAATATCAAAATATGTACCCATATTCATGATGAACAATATTGGCCCCCTAGTGTTGGTGATATAGAATCTACATAACTATATGAAGCAGTTTTAAGTACCTGCCATAAAATAAGCACCCAAACCATCATTGTTACAATTGTTCCCTGGGACACCCAAGTGGCTCAGTTGGTTAAGCCTCTGCCTTCAGCTCAGGTCATTATCTCAGGGTGCTGGGATTAAGTCTCACATTGGGCTTCCTGCTCAGCAAGAGACTGCTTCTTCTTTTCCCTCTGCCTGCTGTTTCCCCAACTTGTGCTCTCTCACTCTCTCTCTCTCTGGCAAATAAATAAAAACTAGGGGTGCCTGGGTGGCTCAGTGGGTTAAAGCCTCTGCCTTTGGCTCAGGTCATGATCCCAGGGTTCTGGGCTCTCTTCTTGGCGGGGAACCTGCTTCCTCCTCTCTCTCTCTCTGCCTGCCTCTCTGCCTACTTGTGATCTCTGTCTGTCAAATAAATAAATAAAATCTTTAGAAATAAATAAATATATATATATGTATATATATATATATGTGTGTGTGTGTGTGTGTGTGTGTATATATATATACACACAGTCTTTACATGGCGTACTCCCTTTGTAAGTCTGCTAGTCCAAATTTCCACTCTTTATAAAGATGCCAGTCATACTAGAGTGGGGACCCACTATACTCCAGAATCTCCTCATCTTAACTTGACTGATTATATCTGTAAGAATCTTATTTCCAATAGGATACTTTTCCTATTAAAGAAGAGATTATTTAATCCAATATTATATAAAATCACTAGACATAATTATGAGAATAATTAATTTCATAATACAGAATTAGAGTCAAATAAGTGTATACTTTATACAATATAAACACAAATAAGATTACTTGATATTAAAATGAAATAATAAGTGATACTGCAGATTTTCTGCTACTTTATCTAAAGCTAATCTCCTATCATACCCTAGATCTTCTGACTCATTACTTTAATTGTAACATCTGTCACTTATACTGGAACTTCTATACTAATTACAAAGAAATCTCAGCCTTTTATCTAAAATAACTCATAAGAGCTTCTCCATAATGAATTTATATTGACCAACCTATTCTTGTTCCAATTAGCTACAACTGCAAAGTTTTGTATAGAGTTGAAATTTAGGAGAGTTTTCTTGAAAAATTCCTTTAGGGCTGTCAGCATCACTTTCTTTGCAGCTCATCAGATTCTGAAGTGGTAACAGAGATTGACTTTTAGCAGGAAAATGACATCTAAACAGAACCCTTTCTAAGAGTGTAGAGAAATCATTAATTCAATGGTTTCCTTTAATATCAAGTACCCCATTCATCCTTGCCCAAGATTTGGTTGTATAACCATCTACTGCATATCCATGTATAGAATATTTATTATAATAATAACAGTGCTCATGATTATCATATTATCTCTAATTTGCATTATAACACATCAGTAGACAGTGTAATACATGTGTGTGTCTTCTAACCTATACTTTAGTGTTAGTTAACACTTGAAGCTCTCTAATCACTTATGCATTATCCAACAATGGTGTACTGAAAGTGCTTCAACTATGGCTATATTTTCAATAGAATTTTTCTAGTTACTATAAATAATTAGAATTACTTTTGTGCAGAAATGTATAGTAGTTGATACTGATTGGGAAAAACTACTCTAAGATGGCTGACCAAACCAGCAAGGGAATTCCAGTCCCTGCCTCAAAGCTCTTCTGGGTTCTTTTTTCCTAGCCCATTTCCCACGTGCACCAAAAGTACCAAGTATGCAGAAGTAGAAGGGTATAAATCCCCCTCCCTGCTTGTGCTCATGGCTCAGACCTTTGGAGAACAAAGGTCTTGTCTGAGCCTCGTCTGAGCCCACCGGTGTTAAATAAACCTCCGATCCTCCAAAGTCTCCTAGTGCTGCTTGGTTCTTCTGCCAGGATCCAATCCAGGATCCACAACATTTGTTTCCTTGACTGGGAAACTCAACCGTGCTGGCCCATTGTTGCCACCAGTTTGCGGCAATGGTGGGGCAGTGATGGAATGAGGGATTGGAAGGGAGAAGGCACACCCTGGCTGAATTTCGGCAGTCTCCCACCCCATCGCCTCAGGCTAGCCTGCTCCAATGTTCCTACCCAGACTCAAAGGAGACTTAGCAGGTGAGGACCTGGTCCTAACATCAGATTCCAGTAAGGCCTGAGGCCCAGGACCCAGTCAGACCCACCCCAAGGGTCGAAGGGGAAACTGATCACCTCCCAGAGACCTCTTAGAGGTCTCACAAGTAGGGACTCCCAGGGGGGGATATGACCCGTTGTCCAGGTCATTTATTTTGGTTGGGACTCCCAGACACCCTAACCAATTCCCATATGTTGATTCTTGGCTTCAGATAGCCCAAACTTTGCCCCCATGGGTCCAATTCTATGCTAATAGGAAGGACCAAAGTAGCACACATATAGCCCAAGTAAAAGAGCCCAAAGTCTATAAGGAAGCAAAGCCAATCAGGGAGGCCATGGCCAGGGGGCATCAGGAGCAGCAATGTGGATGAGCTCTGGACAAGGATGAACCCATCAGCAAGTGTAGGGACCACAGTCCTCCTTTGACCTGGGCCTAAAGCTGAGTGCAGGAAGACAGTGCTCCTGCTTCTGGTAAGTGGCATGTGTGGGGAGAAAACTGATTTAGCAGCTCCGATAGCCCACAGAAAACTTGATCCAGACAGAAACAGAATGTAAAATGATAGGAGCTCTCATATTTGCCTTTAAGTGAAAGTGGGGGAGGTGCCTGGGTGGCTCAGTTGGTTAAAGTCTGCCTTACACTCAGGTCCCAGGTGTACTTCAGGATGGGGACTTTAAGGAATATTCCCAAGCAGCTGCCAAATCTCCTTTGTTTCAGGGAAATTCCCTGTCTTCTCTGGCCCAATAAGGATTGTCTATCCCCGCCCTTGTTGGCAGGAAAACCTGGCGTCTGCTCCTCTGGAGCTGATGATCTCCTGAACCGGGAACCCTTTCTCTGCCCTCTGGCAGCACTTTGTCTCTTCTGCTTCCCCATCCCCCTTTTTCCTGTTTCTGCACCGCCTTGGGTGCAGCCTGCATTACTGGCTTCTAGACCATCCTCAGTGCCTCAGGCACCACTTGTCAAGGAGCAAGAAGAGCACCCACAGAACCTAACACCACCCACTCCAGATTTTTCCCCACATGTCTCAGGTGAAAATTAACCATGGGGAAGATCTGGTGGAACATTTTTCAGCATTTAAACTAAGTTTGTTGGTTTAGTTCAGACAGATGTGTCTTTTAAGTTATCAGTGGTAAATGTGAAACTTTTATTCTATCAAGGTTTACCTAAGGTCAAATAAGCTCGTTATCTCTGTTGAAATTTGTTAGCAAAGTGATGACTAAACTGATGGTTAATTGTCTCAAAGTTTTCATGGGTAATTGTGAATATAGCTTTCAAAGTCTTTGGTAAACTGAAATTTTAAAGTTTTGGTTGAATGACAAATGGAATTAAATTCTTTGGACACCTAGGTCTTTCAAATAGGATAAAATGCTAAGTCATTAATTACTGGACATAGGTTTGTACTTTTGACTTACTGCAAAGAAATTAAGAATATTTAAATCTGTTGTAAACGTCCTGTGCTTAACTGATTCATAAATTTGCCATCTAAAGAATTCTGTTGTAACAGTTCACAAATGGTTAATACTTAGCCATCACTAGATATTAAGGTGTTTCTAAGAGTACAAAATTCTGCTAACTATGACTGACAGAAATAAGGGAAACAACTCTGTATGTGGAAAAGTAGGAGATATGTAAGAAAGATGTAAGGAATGGGAATGCATTTTGTTGAGGGAAAAGAAGGTAATTTTGTCCTAAATGAGATGGTTGTTTGGAAGGAAATGGCTTGGGACAAAACCTAAATGCAAAGGAAAGTTGTAGGTTTGTGAAGGGAAATCTTTAGGAAAAGATTTTTAAGTGTGGTCACGACGGACTAAGATTGAAATGAATTTTTATAAGACACTGGTATAGAAAGCTGGTTTTCTCTCTGTTCAAAAGGACAAAGTTTTTTTTTAGGTTACTTGATCTGCTGTTAAGAAGAAAACATAAACAGTTGTTTCCTCTTTGCCTGTTCAGAAAAACGATTTTCCACATTTTTCCTATATCAGATGTTTAATATCCCTAATTACATTTAGACATGTGCTTTAAAATTTTCCAAGATTTTAGCAAATGTTGACAAGATTTAAATTGTAAATGGAATCTCTTTAACTCAGTAGGCTTTTCCTTGGTATGCTAAGTTACTCAGGTAGTATACTAAACAAATAATAAACCTTGGGTTACATTTGGGTAAATGCTGTAAGGATTCTAGAGGTTCTATGCATTTCCTAAAGTTGTAATGTTTTGATAAGGTCGTCACTTGATATTTTAATTATTGAAGTGTTATGTGTCACAGAAAAAAACCTGATTTCCTTGCCAGCTATATTATAAACTCTCATCTCATCAACTCTATAACCATATCTATTCTGAGTTTTTGTCACTTATAATTGTTTTAATTCTCTTGTAAAGTGAGTTTCACCTTAAAGGAGATTCATATAAAGGACTTTCAGGACAGCTACAGGTATTCAATATGTTGAAAATCCTAAAACTGAAATGGAAAAGAATTTCCAGAACTAACTAAAGCTGCATACTAAATGAACTAAAAGATTATAGTGCTGTGCTTCTTGTTTGAAACATTGCTGGTTCTCTAATGTTTGCTCTTCCACACTAAGGAAAATTTTACTTATCTGTGACTTACAGAAATGTAAAAATATTCATTTGTAAACAAATCAAAGCATTCAACTTTTCTCTCTATCTGAACCCTCTAAAACTCAAAAGGTCTCAGTAAGTATTCCTTCTTCCATGGCAATAAGTAATTTGCACAAGTTAAATAAGAATCTGTTCTCCTTGTAACAGGACAATATTGGAAACATGGGTTATTGTACCAAGGCTTTGATTGGAATGTCATATTTGAGAAAGATATGCATAGACTCAGATATGACCAGACAGCTTAAAGGAACTAAAGTTGACTTTATGAAACTTGGAGCCATAAAACCCCTTGGAACTGTTGGCCTAATACCTTGTTTACAGAGTTCCCAGCAGCCTCCCCAGGTGAGTAAAGGATATCACCTCCTGGCAGGTGCAGGAACCTCAGGATACTTTGGGGTCCTCAGAAAAAGGAATTTGCCCAAATCGAGAGGTATTACAGGCATGTCTAATGGCAAGTATGTGGCTTGGCTTCTGGCCTGGAGAGGCTAATTAAAAGTTCAATTAGAGATTCCTTACAAAGTTTCTGCAAAGCAGATTCTAAAAGATCTGTATGATCACTCACTATTCTTGCTGATCTTATGTAAATAATTGGGCCAAGTCTGTTTAAACTGGACTTGTTTTTCAAATAAATTAGTCCTGACTTGGCTATCTCTGGAAATGAGGGTTATTTTAGAGAGAAAAATTATGTTTTAATAACACACCTTTGTGGATTCTAGATTTGATTGTGTTTAAATGTTTGTTGTTTACCTAAGCTAGAAAACTTGATGTAAACTTCAGAGAAGTTGCACGATAGCTTGCTTAGGTGATCTTGCTTTTTATTCTGTGGGGATAATAACAGGACCCCATGGCACATGATTAACAACTGGAAAATTGGATTGATTTCCCAATAATTGTATAACTTAACTATCACCTGGACCAATTCTGTGTGGCTGGGCAAATGAAATTGCCTAAAAGCCAGAAGCATGCCCTCCACTCCATAGGATTAACTATGGACTTATGGAGATAATAGATGACCCCACTTTCTTTATGATTGGATTGGATGATGCATGTGGGACTCCCCTTATCTCTTGACAAATTTTCTCCCACTTGCCAATGATCCTTTGTAATTAGGATATTGTTAAGGCTGGACCACTCAAGAAAAGGGCTTCTTAATGATTTCATCCATTAGTCATATTTATCCTAGAAGCCACCTCTATTGAGGTACACTTACAAAAAAAGGCTTTAGCTAACCATAGAACAGCCCTCCTTGTAAAAGGAGCCTCAGAGCTCACTATGGGACAGTCTCTAACAGTAATGACTTCACATCAGGTCCAGATTTGTCTTAGAAACCAAAGGCTGCCTATGGATGATGGAAGCCAACTTATTAAACACCAGGCTACACTGATAGAGATGCCTGAAATAATACCTAAAACCTGTCAGACCAGTACGACCTGAATGTCATACTTCTGTGGAGCATAACTGTTGGCGGTCTTTGATACTGTTTATTCTAGTCTACTGGATTTAAAAGATTGCTGCAGCTGTAATTCACCTCAAAATGGCAGGCCATCCCCCATAGTAAGTAGGCTTAGAGGAGACTTTGAACAGATTGGAAACTTAGAGGTGTCTCAACACCTCCAAGCCCTAGGAAAAACTCGAAGGCGCATCTCCTGAGAAGCTTTAGAAAGGACCCCCTCAAACCATGGTGGACAGGGCCCCACACTGTTGTTCTAATCACCCCTACTGCCTTCAGGGTCTTAGGTGTCACCAAATGGGTCCACCACTCTAGAGTAAAGAAGGTCCTCACCAGTTGGATGAATCACACCACTGGAAAGCCCAGCCAGATCCTACGGACCTGCTCCAGCTCCATCTTCGATGAGACCCCACCGACTGATGGACATCTGTTCACCATGGTCCCTGGCTATTGTCGACATGACACCGACATCCTTACCTCATGAGCTGGACTTTACATTGCTCCCTATTCTTACTGGACTTTCTCCCAGAAACTTGTTATTGTTATTGCTTATTGGGCAGCCTTAGGAACCTTAAGATGGATTGCTAAGTTCATAGAAAACACTGTTACCAGCTGAGCCACTGTCCAAATACTAGCTTTGCAGGGCAATGGTAATATATGATAATGATTCCCTCTAAACTAGGTGTTTAAAGGGGCATCAAAGGGGAATGATTGGGAAAAACTGTACTCTAAGATGGCTGACCAAACCAGCAAGGGAATTCCAGTCCGTCTCAAAGCCCTTCTGGGTTCTTCTTTCCTACCCCATTTCCCACATGTGCCAAAAGTACCAAGTACACGGAAGTAGAAGGGTATAATCCGCCCCCACCCCCATGCCAGCTTGTGCTCTGGGCTCAGACCATTGGAGAACAACCTCGTCTGAGCCCATGGGTGTTAAATAAACCTCCAATCCTCCAAAGTCTCCAAGTGCCACTTGGTTCTTCCATCAGGATCCAGTCCAGTCCATATTCCACAACAATACATGTAGATTAGTCAGGAAAATTCTACAGACATCTCTATCTTTTTCAGAATCTCATAAGGTGATCTTGGCACCCTGCAATCTCAGACTATACTTTTTAGTTTAGGGCTCAGATCTGGCACTGTATCCTTACAATTAAGAGAATATTCTGTTGCTTGATCAGACCACTAAATTAGCCTAACCAACCATTAAATATTGTTGCAACTTCCTCAAGAAATACTTTTCAGAGCACTTCTTATAAGACAGACAACTGGAACTTTATCAAGTTTGCCATAAAATGTATAACTTGAGTGTGTATGTGTTTGTACAAAAGCATTCTTCCAAAACATGTTTCTATGAACAGCAGAATTCAAGCTAGGAATTGAATTTCATTAACACATTAACACATAACACTACCTGATTTGTGGAGTTGTGGGGACAGAGACTTCACAAAGATCACCTAACAATAGTCTTATGACCACTAAATTTAACAACAACAACAAAAAAAAACAACAAAGAAGCAAAATAAACCAAGACATAACATAAAATAAAGTAACTGCAAAGGTATAATTAGGTCATGTCATTTCACAATAATAATAGTAATGATAATAACATACACTTAAAGTTAGTATGAGCAAGGCACTGTTCTGAGCACTTTATATTATTGCATTTAATTCCCAAAACAAAGTCATAATGTTTTATTTCCATTCTTCAAATTGAGCAAATACATACACAATTATTGCAATTATAATAATTAAATAAATATAAATTCATTTTATGATTTTATGTACATTTAAAAATGGGTGCCCACATTATCTTTAGTCTCCATGATAATATACATTTAATGATAGGATAATAATTGCTTGCATTGATGTACCATTTTAATATCATTGTGTACTTCAGTTATTTCTAGGATTTTTTTTTCCTTCTGTTTAAATAATGGGTAATGTATCAACGAGTATCTTTGTGAGCTGAAATTTTGTCTATTTTTTATAAACTTGGAAACACAAGCACCCCAACAATTTCAAGGTGGCACATAACTACGAGGTCAGAATATATAAATATCTTTATAACTATGCTACCTATTACCTGATTGATTTTCAAAAGTTTAAAGCCATTTACAGTTTCTAAAACTCTTCTTTTCATTTTAGTAAATCTTCTAGCAATTAGCATTATAATTGTAATATTGTCCAGTGTTTACAGTATAAACATGGTGCCTCAAGGTTGATTAAATATGCATTTTGTTGATTACTCAAAAGGGTGAATATTTTTTCCATTTGCTTTCAGTATTTGCTTCTTTTCTTATGTTAATTAACCTCTTTGCATTCATTTAACTTTAAAAAATTCAGCACCAAATGTAGGAATAAATACATCAGGCATTTTCTTTGTATTTATCATTTACTTGCAAGAGCAAAAGAAAAAAAAAATATTTCATTTGTCATTTCCATTCACAGAGATGTTGTATCCATTATAAGATGGCAAGATGTGATGACATGACATTTGAGAGATACCTCTGACAGCTGGAGAACAAAACTTGAGCATGTTTAGAGTTTAGAGTTTGTTTAAACTCCCTTATTGAGTAGGCTTGAAATGTCTAAAGGGCGAAATAAAAATGAAAAGGGAAAATATTTTAAGTATCTGAAAGGCAAAATTACAAAAGTAAACCAATTACATTTTCTTTCAAGTGGCATTTTGGAAAAAAAAAAAAAGATCATAATTCCTCTGAAGTGTATAATGTACATAGTATACGTCACTTTAAGGCATAACTGGTTATAATGTTCACAGGAAATCATAAATAAGGAGAGGAGCAATAAACAAGTTGGAACAACTATAAAGAAAGGGAGAAAGGGATGATGCCTGACAGTGATAACGAGGTCCTTCCTGAGTTTTCAAGGAAAGAATAAATCATGTATTTAAATGTCTCAAGATTTCCCATAGTAGTTACGGTTAAAGTGATCAGACACTGTAAAGGCATTGGTAGATAGAAAATCTAAGCAAGGACCTTTCTCTCGGTTTGATTATATTCTAACTTGGCCATTTTTAAACATCTTTCCTTCTCTCCCTTGTAAGATATGGCATAAGGTAAGAGCTGAAGGACTATTCTGATGGAGTGAAAAGGTTTCCCTAGAGATTATGCTTCCCATTCTTGAGAAGAAAATAATCCCAGCAACTTTAACTGTTCATTTGACATGGCTCATGTTGCTTAGGACAACAGGACAGTTTTGTCATCAAGATATTTGCTCTGTTCCTAAGTCTGTCACGTTAGTACCTTCACTGAAGTGATTTAAAACCATAAAATATGGATATAAGGAGAAAGAAATGAGTTTCCTGGAATTTTTGGTTTGGGATGATTTCTGAGGTAGAACAGAAAGCAGTGAGATGGACACTCACTTCTCCTGGCTCTCAGGATACATACTGTGGTCAGATAGAACCAACTCCAAATCCCAGCTCCACCAATCTTTGTTCTGTTTCTCAGGAAACTATGTTAATTTTTCTGACCTTTCTATTTCCCTCACATTAAAGAAGTTAAAAAAAATACACTTTTAAATCTTTGGAAAGATTTCAATGAGACTGTTTGTAGAAATCAGCTTTGGTCTCTGTTAGTAAAGTAACCCCTCAACTATGTATCCTTCTCTTTTGTTTATATCTATAAAGATGGTTATGGTAGTGCTGGTAGTAGGCAGGCAGGCAGCTGTTTCCTGAGGGCAGCTGATGCCTGGGACTGAGAAGTTGAATAGTATCTAAAAGACCCCAACTCAGCGTGAGACTCCTAATACCTTGGGAAGCATATGGTCCAGGCAGAAAACTACAAACATTGATGAAGGAAATTAAATAAGACATAAATAATTAGGAAGACATCCTGCATTCATGAATTGAAAACTTATTAAAATGTCCATATTACCCAAAGCAATCTACAGATCCAGTGCAAACCTTATCAAAATCCCAATGGTGTTTTTTAAAACACTATTGTTTCCCCCTCACAACTTTGAGAATGTCATAGAACATATGTCACATTAACTCAGAATCAGTTTCTGAATTATAACAAGAAATAATACTAATATTTTCCTCTTCATTAATATGATACTTTGAATTCCTGAAACACATTTAGTTGTCCTAGGCTAACAAGGCCCTTTTATTTTTGACCCTTTGACCAAGCACAATGTTTTCATAGCACCAATAATAAATTTATCTTCTTCTCTCTTCCTCCCACCCTCCTTCTTCCTTTCTTTACCACTTTCTTCCTCCCTCCCTTCTTCCCTTCCTTCCTTCTTTACAGATTTGTTATTTTTTAAACTTTGTATAGTGTGAGAGTTTTCCAAAATCTACCTGTGGAACTCAGATCCATTAATTCAGTTACCTATTTGATAAATATTTATTGAGCATTTTATTAGATTCCTAAGACTATCATAACAAAATACCATAATCTGGGTGGCTTAAAGCAAAATAGGCTTATTATATCAGAGCTTTGGAGGCTAGAAGCCATTTTCCTTGTGAAACCCGTGGGGAAATCCTTCCATGCATCTTCCTAGCTTCTGGTAATTTGCTGGCAATTCTTGGCTTATGTGCATGTTTGTGTGTGTGTCTGTATTACTTAAATTCCTTGTCTTCACATGGCATTCTCCATGTGTGTCTTCATAATGTCTTCTTCTTGCAAGTGTCTCTCTCTTTGTCCAATTTCCCCCTTTTTATAAGCACAATAGTCATACTGGATTCAGGCCCACCCTAATGAACTAATTTTAAGTTGATGATTTCTGAGAAGACCCTAGTTACAACCACGGTCAAATTCTGAGGTACATGATGGGGGGGGGTGCTAGGAATTCAACATACGTTTGTGGGGGGGCAGTTCAAACTGTAATAAACACCAGTTATGTTCCAGACACTTTTTAAATGTCAGACATAACTTGGTGAAAACACAGAATCATTTAATTCTAGAGGTGGGAGGCATAAGTAAATAAATATAAAAATATGAAAATAACTAAGTTATATGATGTCAGATAAGGCAAAGTTAAAAAACAAACAAACAAACAAAAATCAAAAGGCAGACAAAGAGCATAAGGAATGTGGCCAGAGTAGGAGATAATATTTTTCTTAAAGATTTTATTTATTTATTTGACAGACAGAGATCACAAGTGGCAGAGAGGCAGGCAGAGAGAGAGGAAGGGAAGCAGGCTTCCCCCCGAGCAGAAAGCCCTACGCGGGGCTTGATCCCAGAACCCCAAGATCATGACCCAAGCCGAAAGCAGAGGCTTTAACCCACTGAGCCACCCAGGCACCCCAGTAGGAGATAATATTTTATACAATCTTTTAGAGAAAGGTTTCTCCAAAGAGGTGACATTTTAAAAGAAACCCAAATAGATTGAGGGGCTAGATATGTAAGTAACAGGTGGGACGGTATTCTGGCAAAGAAGATATCCTGTTTAAAGATCCTGAAATTGGGGTGCCTGGGTGGCTCAGTGGGTTAAACCCTCTGCCGTCAGCTTGGGTCATGATCTCGGGGTCCTCGGATCGAGCCCTGCATGGGGCTCTCTGCTCAGCAAGGAGCCTGCTTCCTCCTCTCTCTCTCTCTCTCTGCCTACTTGTGATCTCTGTCTGTCAAATAAATAAATAAAATCTTTAAAAAAATAAAAATAAAAAATAAAGATCCTGAATTGAAGGGCACTTAACATGATTAGGTAATAGCAAGGAACCCAATGTGGTAGCAGAGCAGCCTTAACTGGAACCTTCAGCTATTAATTTCTAATTTCTTCAATATCCCCCACCATTATGCAACCACTACTTTCTCTCCATATTTTACCTATTCTGGACATTTCATATAAATGGAATCACACAGTATCTGTCCATATGTTGTAACTAGCTTCTTTCACTTAACCTAATGTTTCAAGATTCATCCATAGTGTAGTATATATCAGATGTCATTCTTTTTTTTTCTTTTGTTTTTGGTGGCCAAGTGATATTTTATTATATGGATACAGCATTATTATGTTTCCATTCCTCCCCTATAACTCTGCAATTGCACTCCTGGGTATTTACCCCAAAGATACAGATGTAGTGAACAAAATGGCCATTTATATCCCAATGTTCATACCAGCAATGTCCACAATCGCCAAACTGTGGAAAGAGCCAAAATGTTGTATTTTAAGTCACAAAGCTAGTGGTATTTTGTTATAGCAGCAATGTGAATTAATGTAACTAGCTCTGTTCCTAGAGTCCAATCATGTAACACATATAAGAATTCAGTTATTGCTATCAAGGAGGTTACAAATTATTTGAAGAGATGATACATAAATGAATGTTTAAATAAACAGTACAAGAGACAGCCTAACGTTTGCAGAGATGGTAAGTGGTATAGACTGAATTTAAGGATGCTGGCAATAGTGGTTATGGAGATCGCTATACTCTTGAGAGCTTTGTTGGGGATTTAACATATGGATATGTACTGCCCAATACTTGTAGTTTACATGAGGTCCTCATAACAACTTTACCGAAAGACTCTGAGAGTACCCTCACTTTAAGGCAAGGAAATCAGAATATGAGAGATTTAAGTAACTTTCCATCATGCCGCTGATAATGGATAAAGCCAAGATTTCAGTCGAGGTATATCTGCGTCCACAGACAAAGCTATCAATCTCATTACTTTACTTGGCATCTAGAATAATCAAAAATAGCTTTCTGAGTGGGGTAGTAGCTCTTAGATCTTAAAATTTATTATGATTTATTTTGGAAAAGAAAGGAGAAAAAATAACAAGTTAAGCCCAGTGAAGCAAAGTAAATCTTTTAGTTCATCTTGGCAGTAATCAGAATGTCCTCTCTACGTTTGGAGTTCCAGGGTTTAGTAAAGGAGTGGATTGGAGGGTTGACTATAAATAGTTTCATATTTACTGTGGCTAATCATGGTTTGGAATAAGAACAAACTGAATGTGAAAGATATTAAGCTCTTTGAGCTAATACTAATCATACCATCTGGATGATACTTAGAAGAACTGAGTCCAAAGGAAATTCCTTTATCTCATCTTCGTTGTAGGAAAGAGAAGAGGAAAATGATTCCATCCTATCCAGACAAATACATGAAGCCTCCTTTCAGGGCCTAAAAGATTCTTCATTCTGTCTTGGCAGTTAAACTTCCATAACTTGTGCATAATCATTCCCAAGATAGAAATGTTAGTGAATATGCCCAAGAAACAATTCGAGTTAATAACAAATGTACTTTCCCATAAGATACTATTTACTATTTCAATAAATAGCAAACGATGAGCTATTATGCAGCTCATAAAAAACTAGAAGTGATAAAGCTTTGAAAACCCAAACTTGGCCCAATGCTTTAGTGATCTGTTTTCATTTATGACAAAAGCAAGAATTTGTCCAGATGGAACACTCAGAAGCATGATCAGCCATCACCAGCTCCTAACTCCTGTCTTTTGGTAATGGAAGATGAATTACGACCTTATGGGGAAAAAATGAGTCTGGCTGTGTTGCATTAGCAAATCTGTTGATCACGATTAAAAAATCAGAAACTGGGGAAAGAAATCACATAATTTTATTTTGTTATTATATTTTAGGAACAGAGAGAAAAGATATTCCCTGAAATAAATGGCACAAGTAACAGGACAACTGAGTTCAACTTTCATCAAGGAGTTAGGGGGAAAGTGTGTTCCTTATGGTTAATTGTGAATACAAAGTCCCATATCTCCAAACATAGATATACACACTCTCTCAAGTACATACATGATACAACATGGATGAACCATGAAGACATTATTTAAGTGAAATAACCCAAACAGGGAAGGACTGGCATTATATTATTCTAACTATATGAGGTAGTCATATAGTCAAAATCATACAGAAAGAAAGGAGAAAGTTGGTTGTCAGATTATCATTTAATGAATATGGGATGTCAGTTTGGGAAGATGAAAGAGTTTTGGAGGTGGATGGTGGTGATGGTTACACAGTGTAAATATACTTGATGTCAGTGAAATGTACACTTGATAATGGTTAAAATGATAAATTTTATGTTATGTATATGCTAACACAATTTTTAAAAAATCCTGTGTTGAGCACCCCCAGTCTTCTATGGTTACTGAACTGAACATTATAGGGACAAGGTGCAAAAGGATATTTACTCATTTGCCAAGTGTGTGGACAGCCCAGTTCCTCCATCTCCATATTGAGGATCTCTTCCTGCGGCCACTCATGGAATTAATTAGTACATTAAGTGGGATCCCCAATGAGAAATTGATGAATGCTCAAAAGAAGTGATTGTTTAGCATTTAATGGAAAGGTTATTAACAGACATGTGGACAAAGTTAAAATTAACAAGATATAGGAAAGTACTTGTGGGTTAATAGCGGAGAGGAATAGCTACCACCCCTAAGTCTAAAGGGACAGGGAGTGGTGCCTGGCTGGCTGGCTCACTAGTTATAATGGGCAGCTCTTGATTTCAGCGTTGTGACTTTGAGTCCACGTTGGGTGTTGAGATGACTTAAATAAATAAACTTAGAAAAAAAAGTAAAGGGACGGAAAGAAACTGTCATTAGAGATTTAGAGAAATACCTAACTGTTGATGAAGACTGCTGGAGAAGGGCTGTAGCCTTCAGTAGAAGAATTCATCCACTCCCAACCATAGCCCAGAAAGAAGGGAGTCACGGGGCAAATGCTTCTGTTGCAAGCAGGCCCGGTCCAAGGACCCAGAGAGGAGGTCCCACAGGATCAGCCAAGAGGGACCCTGGTTTCAAGAGGATGAAATTCAAATGTGAGCCAGCCAGCAGGAAATGAAAACAGAGTTTATTGAAGGTATATATCTATATCTGTACCTATATCTATATAGCGACATATGTGCAGAACATCCAGAAGACTCAGGAAAAGACCATGAGTCTCCTTTGTTTGGGATCTGGTGTCCTCTTAGACCTACAGGAACTGGTCAGAACAAGGAGGGTCCAGGTGTCCTTCATAAGTCGTACATTCCCTGAAGACAAGGGTCTTGGTGTCAAGGTGTTTGGAGTCAGTGGAGTCATTTATGATGACCCCACCTGGTCACTCATTAGGTATTTATATTGTGCTGGAAGACTCCAAAGATAACATTATCTCTTTGTCTCTTATAAGGAGGACATTTGCTGTTCGCATTACAAGGCATGTGTAGAGTGGCTGGGAGTGGAGGCACAACCAAGAATAGAAGCAAGAGCAAAGAAAAAAAATGGCCTTTTCTATGGGTCTCTTCCATTTCCCATTCTCACTTCTACTGCATTTTCCTCCCACCATCGTGTCTCCTGTTGTACATGATGACTGGACACAACCCAAACTGAGAGTGCAAGGGATCCTTAAAGATCGCACTCCTCAGACACAGGAAAGTAGAGAAAGAACAGATCTAGAAGAATGGACAGAATATACTCAACACAGCCATCTTTCCTTTCCTGTATGTAACGATCTGTGTTCTGAAACCTAGACATACAGAGCCAGGCCAACTAAGCCTCATTTGTTCCTAATCTTTAAATTTCAAGTTTAAGTACCTGAGCTGGGATATCACCCAGCTGAAACACAGTGTCACATACATATTGTATGAGCTGTTCTACAGATGATAAGTAGGCATAAGGAGAATTTGCCAGTGACACATCTTTCCCTCCCTTCCTCCCTCTCTCTCTTCCTTCCCTTGCAAAATCCCTGATCTCAGGGTTGTGAGTTCAAGCTTTATACTGGGAGTAGGGCTTGCTTTAAAAACAACATCAACAACAACAACAAAAACTAAACTAAAGCAGTTGTTCTAAATTTAACCTGCATAAGAATCTCCTGAGGAATTTTTTTAATCTGCAGATTCAGATTCATCAGGTCTGGGGTGGTACCTAAGAATCTGCATTTGTATACATTTCTCAATTGATGCCTATGTTATTGGTCCATGGAAAACAAACCCTTTAGTCTACAAGTTTCTGAAAAGTATTGTAATTGAATGTTACTAACAGATGTCCTACCAGCAGGGGTGAAATGCCCAAATTAGTTTGCAAAATTGTATCTTAAACCCTGATAAACTGATAGATGTCTCAGGACCTTTAAAGAGCCAATATGTGCTGAGAGCACTCAAGTCAAAGAGGATATGGTGCAATGGTAACACCTTCCGACAGGACAATGAAGCTTTTTCTTCACGATTACATCAGAGAACCTGTATTTCATAAAACTCATTTTGGGAAATATGGTATTAAACTTCTAAAAACTTTATTCATTATTTATATGTTCACTCTTTTATCATTTATTAAATAGAAGGAAACATTTAAACAATTTTTGTAGAGAAACATAACACATGTCTGATGTATGTGAGAATACTGTTTTATCCCAGAATTTTTAAAAAAGTGCAAACATAACCAAGACTTCAACAATTAATGGAAAAACTCCATTTGAAAAAAAAAATGCCTAAAAGATAATACATATCTAGGATAGGGCTCACTTGCAAGCTCAATTTCTAGAGAAAAAAGGAAACATCCTATTATAAAATTATGAAACAAATTGTCTATATATTTTTCAAATATTTTAGAAGACTTACTCTGGGCTATGTACTCTGATAGATACAAAGGTAAAAAAGTTAAGTAGTGAATTTTATTATAGGTAACTAATGGATTTCAACATAAATTATGAAATATATTTAGAGATTTTTAAAAAATTATATTTATTGATTTCTCTCCAAGTTCCTCAGTTTTCTTTTTTTTTTTTTAAGTGACAAGCTATAACTAAAATTTATATGGGGAAGCAAAGGACCTATGATAACCAAAATAATCTTGAAAAATAACAAAGTTAGAGAACTTGTACCACCTCAGTTTTAATCTTACTATACTTAAGACAACGTGAGACAGAGCAAGGACAGACAAGTATATCCTGGGACTAGAAAAGAGAGGGCAAACATCGACAGACATACATGGCCAATTAATTTTCAGCAGAATCATCAAGTTAATTCATTGGAGAAAGACTGATTTTTTTTTTTTTTTACCACAAGTGGTTGAGATTAAGAAAAAAAAAAGTACGTGAGATTTTTAATTTTTCTATAGTAGAAATTTGTCACATATCAGAAGCTTAGATATAAAAAATAATACTTTGGACACCTGGCTGGCTCAGTCAGAACATGCGAATCATGATCTTAGGGTTGTAAGTTCAAGTCCCATGCTGTATGTTGAGTTTACTTAAAAAAAAAAAAATTTGTATTGTAAAACTTACACAGGAATACAGTGGATGCTATCTTTTCAAATATATTACTTACCTAATGCTGTATTAACAAATCATTCCAAAACTTTTCACCTTAAACAACATTAAGCATTTATTATTATCTCTCATGTATTCTACTGATTAGGTACTCAAGGTGGCTTGATAGGGTCTTTCAAGGGATTGTAATCACAATTGTACTTATGTAGAATGTGTAGTCATTCTCATTATTCAGTGTACTGAGTTCATTATATTTGTTTTACTTCTGTAATTAAACAAGAAAACATGTGTTCATAGGTTCTTCATCATTTTTCTGTATGTAACCTTACTAATTCTCTTCAAAGACTATGTATTTACATGAGAATCTAATGGGGTTGGTATAATGGTGAAATAACTACTTAAAAATCAAGAGTATTATAGCATTTGAGACTCTCTCCCCAAGAGTGATTTCTGGAGTCATGTGTAGTTTCTCATGATCCTTCTGTTTTTGGTGCATGGTTCACAAAAACATTTAATGTTTGAAGAAGAGTGAACGATGGAATCACAATGAAGGAACACAGATCCCAGTTACAACCCAGAGCACTGACTTTAATGGCAATGTTTCAGATGCCATTGAGAGTTAGAATTCAGATGGACAGAGAGGACTTTGATGGAGTGCCTCATCAATACCATGCTAGGAATGGTCTGTTCTGCAGCATATACCATTGCTCTAAAAACAAGTGTTTCCTCCAAAAAAAAAAAAGAGTCATTTGTATGCAGAAAAATGCATAGCGATAAAAACATTTCAAAAGCAAAAATGTGTTGGAAAATCTGTACTCTATGGCATGTCCTTTAAATGGCACCTGTTCCTATCATAGCATGCATGAACACTTGCTGCTGCTCAATTGTTGTAAAATTATTATATTCAGTTGTATAAGAACTAGAAAAAGGACATAACCAGCAGTACACTTACTGCATAAAAATTAGGAACAAACACATGAAGACAGGAATGAGCAAATTTGTACTTAAGAGATGAGGCATACAGCAGAGGAATGTAACACGAGATGTCCTTATTTTGATTTTGGTGTCGAACTGCCTTCAAAGTTTCCAATCCCTTCCTTTTAACTGATGTTAGAAAATTCTAAGTAGTTTATCTTAAATTATCTGTCATCTCTACCCAGATTTAAGAATGGTCTCAACATCCAGATAAAATCATCTAACAAGTGGTGAGGGCTAACACATGAATTCTTCTGTTTTTCAATAGAGATCCAAATTGCTCCACTGTAAATGGAATATAACAGCTCTATTATGTTTTTAAGGAACAAATAGGTTTTAAGAGCAGCCTTGGTCTGAGCACTGCTATGCCCATAGACAGTGCTCTTTACAGATATCTATGATACCAGTATATCTCTCTGAGGATCACAGGTAAATAAAATCTTCTTGTCTCAAACCCTGTTCTCCCTAAAGGCTTACATTAAACTTTCAGAACTCTTGTTCACTTTTTCATTCCAATAAACTTAATTTGCATGCGTACATTTGGATTTTTGCTTAGAACAATTCATATAGTTCACACTCTAAAGCATCCTAGACTTCATGAAACTGTTATGCTTGTAATACATTTTAGGGCAGATTAAAATAAAATACAATTCCATCTTTATTTTTCAAGAGAGAAATTCATTGGAAATCATCCATCAAAACAGAGTACCCTTTAAGAAATACTCTTCTTAAAATTGTTTAAATTTATCCATCATTAAGAAATAGAATATCATAGCTATAAATCTTACAGAAAAGTATAATTTGAGAATGATCATCTTATAAGTGGGTGAAATCTATATGTTATATATTCCCCAAATGTAAACATACAGGCTTTGATTATCCGTATTTGGCCGAGCCTTTATTAAGTGTATTCTGTGTGAAGAACTTTGTATCTGACATTGAGGAAAGAAAATGCTAATGAAGTAATAGGACTTAACCTTAGGGAGTGTGAGGTCCCGTTAAAGAGTAGAAATAATAAAAAGGCATTAGAATGTAAAACTGAAAAAGAGCGTGACGCGAAGTCCAAGACAAAAGTGGAATCAAGGAATGGACTTGAGAAAAATGCAATAATGTGGTGCTAATTAAAATGAAAGTTGTCCTTCCTCCCTCCCTTCCTTCCTTCTTTTTCTGGGGCAAATTTTCACTACGCCTGGAAGGCATGCTTAAATTAGAAAGGCACAAAGAATAAGAATCATAGATATTGTAGGCTGGTTCTAGTGAGTTAGGAAATGCAGACACAGATGAGCAAAGATGTTGAGAACAGAAGTGATATCTATGAAGCATAGCTGTTAATATTTATTGATCATCTGCTACATGTAAAACATCTGTTCAGTGTCTGATTATCTCAATCCCCTCAATGATCAATCACATTTTAAAGATTAGGACACCAAGGCCAAACAAATTTAGTAACTTGAACAAGGTCAAATGACTGATAAGTTTGGGAGTCAGGGTTTCAAGCCTTCTATATTTAATTGCAGAGCTCAGACTTTTAAACATAATATACTCTACAGTTTTTGTTTAATCACAAAGAGATGAATTTTAGATTAAATATTTCCTTCCTGTAAGAAAAACTCTCTCTTTTTAAAAAGATTTTATTTATTTATTTGACAGAGACAGTGAGAGAGGGAACACAAGCAGGGCGAGTGGGAGAGGGAGAAGCAGGCTTCCTGCAGGAAGCCTGACCAGGGCTTGATCCCAGGAGCTTGGAATCATGACCTGAGCTGAAGGCAGAGGCTTAACGACTGAGCCACCCAGGCACCACCCAAAAAACCTCTTAAAATGTGTATTTAATCTCAGTCAAAACTCATAGACTCAAGGTTTATTTTTTCTTGAATTATAATGATTACACTTGATCTTAGCCAAAAGGCCGAGAAGCGATTGAATTATAATTATTAGAGAACATATTTTAGCAGCTCTATTTGATGATAGTATTCCCAGTGTCTGGAGTTATCTTTTGCTCATCTCTGCACATCCCAGCGCACTGCATCTTACAGATAAGTATGGCACCAATGACAAGTTGAGAGTCTCTAACAGAGATGAAATAAAACAGGTATGATACTAGATTCTGAATATACTCATAAAAGAAAGGGGACAGTGTTTTTGAACAAGTTATATGTCAATGGTGAGTTATGAAAATAAGAGCCTTTGGAAAATTCAGATAGTTTTATCATTACTAAGAAGGGGAAGACTGTGAGTGGATTAGGTTTGAAGAGGCAGATCACCCGTACATTTTAGATTACGAGTTTGAGCAGACAGAGAGAGGATTACATACTGAGACATGGGTCATTTTGAGGTTGAGAGTTTGGAACGTGATAGAAACTGACAAGAAGTGAGGGAGGGAGGCAAGCGTGGGGCGGAAAATGCCTTGGAAAACAATCAAACAAAACAATCTACCTGAGTACAAGAGTGTGGGAAGCTGGCTAGGTAAAAATCTTTTTCCTCAGCTCCCACACTCACAGTTCTTCTGACCCCCATACATGAGTTTCCCCCACACTGATCAGTTCTCAGCCTGGTGTTTTACAGTTCAGTTTAGTTTTGGCATAATCCACCTGGCTCTAGCGTCAGATCCCACAAGTTAAGCTTCCTGTGCCACAAGACTATCCCACTTCAGATAGCAATTGTAAGTTCAAGGTTGTCACTAGTACAAGTACTGTACTAACCGGCTTTAAATTAGGGATCCCACAGCCCCCTTCTTCTATATGTATGTAATGCTTTTAAAAAGTACAAAAATATATCCACAAAATTGAATAGCATCGTTAGCAATGAAGAGGAAAGGAAATGGGGGATAATGGTATGAGAAGCAAACTTGGTCTCTTTCATGTTTTGGTAAGACTTCATTATTTTTAGAGTCACTTTCAAGGAAAAAGTTCAACATTGTTGTCTTAACAATACCCCCCAATCAGTGCTATATGTTTATACCCTAGGCAGGACTAACTTATTCTGGTTTGGAATAATGAGGGAGGTGACACTGCAGTTCCCTGCTCATTGCAAGGCCCTGACCACTCTCCCAGCACTGAAAATTTTCAAATGATGCTTATGGAAGAAAATAAACCAAATGCATTATACTAAATATCTTGCTTACTAAGTATGCAATAGCATTTGATTGTCTGCTTGAGACATCCATGAGAGCCTAACTAGTAAATCAATTAAAAAGGAATTGTCCATAGCAGTAAATATTTGGCAAGCTTTACTCAATGCACACATAATAAACAAGGTGTTCACTTATTCCATCTAACAAATTGTCTTTGATGTCCTTTACATGCCCTGTTCACTGTTTGTATTTGAGCATAACATTTTTAAAGCAAATATTTGTATGTCTTGATACACCCAATACATTTATCCTGTTGTTTGGAAACATGTAATATATTTTTATATCTTTGGCTTAAACAATAAGGAAAAGTAATTTGGCAAAACTCCAAGAATTTCCCACAGATTTGAGATAAGAGTGAGATCCGTTTTTAATTGCTGTAGTCATTCAGCCATGTTCCTGAGATAAAATGGTTTTATTGGCCAGGGGGGATTCCCAGCAGAACATTATGGAAAAGGTGGCAGGTGTTCAGGCCTTAATTGAGTAGGTCAGGGCACAAATATCCTCAGTAGTAATTACGGGTGAATTAACTAATTTTTCCTAATGATTTCACAGCAAATTTATTTTGCCTTGTTACTGCTCTAGTTATAAGTTACTTCTTGAATCATAATACTTTATATTGCCTTATAGAGGGACACATTGACTTTGAAAACTGCAGACTTCTGACAAAAAGAAAGCATAATAAAGATTAATTCAATACATTCATAATTTTGGGTACAGAGAGCTAGCTTATTTGTTTTTTCAAAACACGAGCTTCTGAGAATCTTTCTGTGCACAATTTATCATATAATCTGTATCTTAACTAAGATTATGACTTACCAACAAGTTTCTAAAATTAAAAGAGACAATACATGAAGAGTTTTCAACTTTTGCAAGCCACATCCTAGAATCAAAAACTTTAAAAGTGAAAAACTGCTTATTTAAGAGTTGATGAAATAATATGTTTACATTTCAGATAAACCACTGTGCACTACGGACTTCCTTATTATTGGTAACATAGGATTCCTCATCATTTGCAAAGTTACATCTTGAAGGGCATATGTCACTTTTCAAAAGATTTCAAGAAATACCTGACCATGTGTAGAGCCCAAGCAGTCTTTTATTATAAAGTGGCTTCTGTACAGTTAGTTTAGTACATTTTAAATATGAGATATTTAGCACAGTAAGACATGGCAAACTTGAGTTTTAGACTGAATGCTTCTGCAGGTGTTTTTGCTCTCATTTTAAATTCAATTATACTTAGCAAATCTAATGGTATATTTTCGGCTGAGGGCAATGATAGGTTTTATTTCGGTCTAAAAATAATGGGATGAACACACTTTCATAATTTATAATGCAACCATCATTAGTCTGGGATTCTGAAATTTTCTGTGTAAATCTACTGGAGTTTAATTATTCCACTTTACAGTTCTGTATAGTACTTTCCTCCCATCTCTTGACCTTAGATGTAGACTAAGATTCATATTGGTTTATATTGCTTACATCTTTTTTTTAGCTTACTTTTTAAAATTTTATTGAAATTCAAGTTAGTTATTAGTTACAGGGGTAGAATTTAGTGATTTACCAGTTGCATAATCACCCATTGCTCATTATATCAAGTGCATATTGCCTGTTTCTTATTCATTTTCCAAGGCTTGATCCTCAGACTTTTTCTTAAAATTATTCAAAATTCTTCCAAAAGAATCCTGTTTAATACAAAATTTAACATGATACAAATTGGAGGATCATAGTGATTTTGCGATTAGTGAATTTTCATGTGGGAAGATTACAGAGATGCACTAGAGTCATGGTAACTCATTTCTGTTCTACGGACTAAGTACATTTTGGAGATTTTAGCTATGTACATATGCTCCACTAAATTTGTAATATTTAGGTTTCCTTTCAATATGCAAATCTAAATTAAATGGATTTATTTTCAAACAAGTATTTCTCAATACTATTATCAGATTGAGAGGTTTTTTTTAAAGCAGTACATTATATTTGACATTAGACAACATATTCCCCAATTTTTTTCAATTGTGACATGTAGATGGCCTTGGACTGGTTTTTGGTAGTCACCCATGCTGAGCAAGATTTTTCAGTCTTCAAAATACTCAAAGCTCAAAGCCTGCATTTCATATCAATTCCCAAGTCAACATATATTTACCAGAGCATTTAGCATAGATTCCCTTTGAGGTAGAAGGGTACAGATGAAGTCATTTACCTTTAAAATGGAATTCTTAAAAAGATTTATTTATTTATTTATTTATTTATCAGAGAGAGAGAGAGAGAGAGCGCACAAGCAGTGGGAGTGACAGGCAGAGGGAGAGGGAAAAGCAGGCCCCTTGCTGAGCAAGGAGCCCAATGGGGGACTTGATCCCAGGACCCTAGGATCATGAGCCAAAGGCAGACACTTAACCAATTGAGCCATTTCAGTTTAAATCTCATGTAAAATATATTTGTTCACAACTTCACTTATGCCACAAAAGTCAGATGAAAATAAAAATTTTTCTATTCTTATTTTATCAGTAGTGGTGGTCTTAGGATGCCGGAAACTCAGAAAGGAAGGCTTTTTGTTACTATTTCCTTTCACTTTCCAATAATGGACCCTGTGTTCCACCTGAAGAGAGGGGTATTACAAAGTCCAGCTGATACCACATACAAAAGGCCAAACTTATTAATTTTTCAGATGTATCTGATGCTTAGATAAAAAATGTACAAAATGAACACTAGAAACATCACCCCTAAATCCTCTTCAATTTTGCTCCCTCCACCAATTATACTTTGCCTGTCATTTATTTCCTTCTCTGTTTATAGATTGGCTTGCCACATAAATTAAAGTTTAGCTCCTTTCAAAGTATGTATGAGTTACAGTGAGCAATATAACCCTCTTCCTTTGGAATGGATTCTGACTTTGGCTTTAAGATTACCTTCTGCTGGAGGTCACACTGATTTAATTAGCAAATCCCATAATTCAGATCAAGAGACTTTTTTAATGTGTATAAGAGGAAAACATATAATAATAATAAATGTAATAAAATAAGTAAATGATGTTAGGTTAAGTAGGACTTACAAATATACTAAAGTTGCATTTCAGAAAGGTTTATAGTGGACATGTAGTCTATCCAGCATTTGAATAAAGTTCATATTTGGAGGAGTCCTAAATATTTTATAAGAAGGATCTGCCTTTTGCTACAGAAGACAATGAGAGGAAGATATTTAACTTTCTCCTTCCTTACCAGCTATGTCATGGACACATGATCTAAGCTTGGCCAATTATTTATTTCTGTTTGCTGTTTTTATTTATAAGTAGTAATAAAATGACATTTTAAAAAAGTCAGAATATTCATGGCAGAGCAAAAAGTCAAATATTGTGGAGAGTGACCAATGACAAGAGTTCTAGACACATGTAACTGAAAAATCCAGAAATGTAGAGCTTCAGGAATAGCTGTATCCAGGCATTCTATATCATTCAATTCAGTTTTACATCTTTTTACATCTTAACTCTGCTCTCTCTCTTGTTGGAATTTACTCATCAATAAGCTCTGTGCTGCTTGGCTTGTAATCTCTACCCTTCTCCTATTACTTCCAGCAAAAGTTATGTATTTGTAATTAGGTAGTCAAGCTCATGCAGTCAACTATAAACTGAAGTTTTTATTGGCTAGAACTATGCCATGGGTTACTGATCAATTTACTGAGTAGAGTCAATGCTACCCACATCAAACAAGCTTACTGTGGAGGAGGAGTGTTTCCCCTAGAAAAAATCATGGTGTAATAACCTGAGGAAACAACATAGGCTAGCTGATAGGTAGAAACAACAATTATTTATTACATTTGATAAAGACTCTTCTTCTCTCTCTCTCTCTCTCTTTTTTTTTCTCTTTTGAGAGGGCGAGGTGCAGAGGAAGAGAGAATATAAGCAGGCTCCATGCCCAGCGTGGAGCCCAATGCAGGGCTTGATCTTATAATACTGATACCACGGCACACCCTGAGATCATGACCTGAGATGAAATCAAGAGTCAGCCGCTCAACCAACTGAGCCATCCAGGCACCCCAGGTAAAGACTGTTCTAAACTACCTTTCCTTCTGTCCCTTCCAATGCAACATGGCAATTTCAAACTCCTGAGGCACAAAGCATGTGAAAGCTGCAGGTCCGGGGGTTCAGTATAGCTACAGGTTTCAAAGTTACAGTGTAAATTTCATTCAAACTCACAATCAAAGAATATCAAAAGGAAAACAATTTATCCTATTAAGTGTCCATCTATCATCACAGGTTTACCAAATATTGGGCTAAAGTTAATCATTTCAAGAAATTTCTAAAAGAAACATATTGTAGGGACGCCTGGGTGGCTCAGTTGGTTAAGCGGTTGCCTTCGGCTCAGGTCATGATCTCAGTGTTCTGGGATCGAGTTCCACATCGGGCTCCTTGCTCGGCAGGGAGCCTGCTTCTCCCTCTGTCTCTGCCTGCCACTCTGTCTGCCTGTGCTCACTCTCACGCTCTCTCTCTCTCTCTGACAAATAAATAAATAAAATCTTTAAAAAAAGAAAAGAAAAGAAAAGAAAAGAAACATATTGTTAAGCAAAGAAATGCCATGACAAGGACACACAAAAGTGGGTGTTCCTCAATTCACTTTCACAGCACTTATTTTAATTCAGCCACTTAATATGTCCTCCAACTTTCCCTGTCCTACACCAACAAAATATCCCTATAGTTTTTTAAATCAAAATAGGGTGAACAGCAATAGATAATAAAAAATGCACTTATGCATATTGTATAGTATATTAAATTTTCACATACATCATCCCACTAGAATATAAGCTCCATGAAGACAGAAACTTTCTTTCTTTTTTTTTTTTTAAATTCACTTCTATATCCCCACCTCCTAAAACAGAGTATGGAATGAAAAAATAAAAATGTAATTTTACTTGTTTCAATTGACAAAGTACATTTCAGTTGCCAATCTGGAAAAAAATATTTTGTTATTTATTAATTTTGTATTTAATGGATTAAATATATATATTTTATAATCATGCATATATTTACATATATTTTTATATATACACATATATAACATATAGAGTGTTTCATATATATATATATATATTTCTTTGTAAATCCCACTTATTTCTTAATTGTTTCAATTTCTGAAGAAAAATAACTTTAAAAGTTGGATGACCACTAATGAGTTTTTTAAGTTATAGGAACTGAGGCCATAGCTTACCAGTTACCCAAAACAAGGTAAAACAAAACCCAAAAATTTTAGTTAAGTGGGAAAATTAATGATAAATGGCTAAACTCATTATCAGCACTAAGTAACAATTAATGCTTATTTCAAACAGACACTAATTATGGGGACATGTCTGTCTCCTGGGAATGCTTAAATCTAATTCAGAGAGATATGGAAACCAGATATTTCATTGTAAGGTAGATATGAGGATAAAGAAAGTTATTCTTGGCAACCTACAAGGGTACAGGGACTAGTTTAGAGAAAAAGCTTACTAAGTGAGGGGTCCTCTCAACTGAATCTTAAAGAATGAGTAGGAGCTTCCAAAAAAGAAAGAATGGAGAAGGACACTTTACACGAGGTAAGAAAGGCACTCCAGGTGAAATTTCCACTTATTTTGGGCAGACATTTTGTGATTGGCTGCAATTAATTTACTGTCAGTAGTCTAAGCAGTTTGCCCACTGTGAAATCAATCTATAGCTATGCTTCTCAACGTGGGTGGTACATTCTCCAAAAGGTATTTTGAAAATTGATGTTGATAGTTAAGCCATGTGATTTGCACAATGGCTGGGAAATACGACTGCCATGTGGGGATGCTAGGGGGATGGGACAATGGGGAGGGAAAGATAGGTATTCTGTCAGACCCAGCCAGGACCTCCTTCCACAAAAGAATAATATTCCATAGCTCATGCAACCTTTGAATGCCCTGCCAGCCCTTCATTTAGAAAACCAGTCCAACAAACAAAAAGAAGCTATTTATAATCATCTTAATCTGGAACCTAACACACTCATTGTATATAAACAGAAAGGTATTTCCTGAGTTTAGTATACACTAAATTGTCCAAGCATGGAATTACCAGCTGAATTTAGGAAATAATTTTTTTTTTTAAGGAAACACATTTTTTTTTCTGTTGAACTTTACCAAGGTTAAAGCTATCATTCCATAACTTCCTACATTTCAAGCTGTTGATCTCATGTATTTCTTTATGTGTAAGCACATGTTTCGACTTTGTTTTTCCAAAATGTTGTGACCAGAAACTTACATCTTGAGATACTTATTCATTATATATTACTTTCCACTGATATCTCCTTTATATTAGAGCTTTATTTTGTTGTTTTAGTTTTTAATTATGTCAGGATGGTTTAATAATGTATGGGCTTCTCAGGAGAGTAAAGAGAGAATCACAATTCATTTGTTATCTAAATAGTCTGACAGGAATAAGAACTGTTGCTGAGAGGACAGATGATCACGATTCAAGGCTTCTCATCAACCTGTGGAAAGTTAATTCCAAAGGCTTATGCACTAATGAATATAGTTTTTGGATATTAAAAAAAATAAAGGCGCACTAATTATAAGAGAACAGGCTGTATCAGCCATTGATTTGAGCATCAGCACTGCCTCTTTGTCATCTGTGCCATCTCTATCTTGGAAATGGGTGTTTCTATCCTAAGAGCAACCAAAACAGAACCTTGACAAGAAGCTGTGCCGAGTCCCATTCAGCTTTCAGGCTGAACTGGCCTGGCTGTGGCTGTTTTAAACCAGACAGTATTCTAGATATCTTTCCAAATATGAAATACTTTGAAGTTCTGGGAATAACATTTGGCTTATGGCAACATATTACTTTACACAGTTGCCCAGGATCAGTGGCTGCTGGAGTGGACTGTGGAATGTGAATGAAAATAACTAATCAAAATCACTGCCCATTTCTGGGTGGCCATATGTACCTCCATATCCAAGCATGAAAACTTGCCTTATGACACTCCACCTTTGTTGTCCAAGTGTAGTATATAAACATTTATGCTGAAGCCCTGTGAACTATGCTGCCTAATTATCTTGGAATCTGAGGGAATGAATAAACAGAGGGCGAATATCAGTGAATTTCTCTTGGTTTTAACTGAGACAAATAAGTTTATTATTTTTTTTGTCCTACTTGAAGTCAATATAGTATAGTCAGATGAAAGTAAACACCACAAAATATACTAGGTTCTTTCCAAACCTATGACATCCATGAATCCAAAAAATATCTACTAGTAAATTCAAAAATTGGATGACTTTAAGCAAATACAAACCCCAAAATATTTTAGGACAAAGAGGGCTCTCAAATTATTTGGAACCATAGCTGTGATAATCATATAGGCATCAAAGCAGATAGTCTACATTTTAATGTACTTCAAAAAAACCAATTGATTAAGCACATGAAGAGACATCGCAGACATATAATCTAAAGAGATTCACAATTAGTTTTTTAATTAAAATGACACTTTCCAGCAATATTTTAGTTGAATATCATATAACTGATCAAATGGAAAATAGTTTATTTATGTGATCTTTATGAAGGATATAACAACAAATGGTTCCATTACATTGGTTTTTATGACCATTTGGAATTAGCACTTATAAACCTATCAACTGCACGATGAGTGACTATTAGCAAATAACTGAAGTAATTAATCATGCAGACCTGATTTGTGAATGAAGACTTTTTGATAGCTAAACCAAATGTTGAGGTGGGAAAGAACAGTTAAAGAAGAAGAGAGGAGGGGCACCTGGGTGGGTCAATCAGTTAAGTATCTGCCTTCGGCTCAGGTCATGATCCTGGGGTCCTGGGATGGAGCCATGCTTTGGGCTCTGCACTCAGTGTGGAGTCTGCTTCTCCCTCTCCCTCTGCCCCTTCACCCCCTGCTTGTGCTCTCTCTCTCTCTCTCTCTCTCTCTCGCTCGCTTTCCTTCTCTCTCTCTCTCTCAAATAAAATATTTTAAAAAGATAAAGATGATGATAGAAACCACGCTTACATAAATGAAACACATTAAGGCACTGGGGATATTTTATGCCCTGGCATAAATAAATAAAAATGTTTCTCTGACAGTCATATAACCTGAAATATGTAATCAAAATAAATTATAAATTTTTGTACCTGTTATTATGATGGTGTGTATTTAATATTATTTAAATAAAAATTATAAATAGAAATATTTTCATATTAAACTACATATAATATATAATAATATAATATAAAATATATGCTGTTTTTAGATATATTTATTCTTATAGAGAGAGCACAAAGCAGTTCAAACAGAAAAAAAGAAAAAAAAAAAACAAGGGTCTAAACAGAAAATGTAAGAATTCATAGGCAAAAGCCAGACACCGGACATTTAAAGGAGGTGCAAAAGTTACTACAAATCTTAATACCCAAAGATATCACTATTACAGTGTAGAGCAGAAGCTGATAATCTAAATTCATGGATAAATCTGGTCCTACCATTTGATTTTGTAAACAGAATTTTATTGGAACACTGTTAGGCCAATTTAAAAAAATATATTGTCTACAACTGCTTTGTGTTGTGACAACAGAACTGTGTTATTATAACAGAAATCATATGACCCTCAAAGCATACAGTGTTTACTATTTGGCTTTTTACAGAAAAGGTTTGCCAATCCCTCATCTTGAATATTTATTTTCATTCACAACAGAGTTCTGAACCATACAATTTTCATGTTTACTATGTTGCATTATTCCCTTTTGTAAAACCAAGACATGTATGACAATTTTGGTAATGATTCTAATAAGGGAAATCTGTGTTCTAAGGTGGCTGACCAATCCATCAGGGGAATTCTAGTCCTGGCCCCAGAGCCATTCCAGGGTCCCCCCACCCCCCCCGCCCTGTCCTGCCAACTGCAGGCAGAAACAGGAATAAAAGAGTATAAACTCCCCCTTTTTTTGTGATCAGGGCTCAGACCTTGGGAGATTGCTCTCCTCTGAGCTCGCTGGCATTAAATAAACCTCTGATCCTTCAACTTCTCCCAGTGCTACTTGGTTCTTTGGCCAGAATCAGTCCAGGCCCATAACAATACCACACTCAAAATGTTATTCTCATCGATAAATCCTTTTGAATGCTGATCCCTTGAATGTGTGTGAACTCAGCAGGCAGTTAATTATATTCCATCCTGATGACCAAGTAAGGTATTTGTGACTCAGTTATATGTTTTAGATAAAAGGACTTCCCACTGAGGCTGCAACCTATTCTTAATTTACTCATTCAAGATGTTTACTGAGCACCTCCCTTAAGCTATCACAGTGAACATTTCCTGAGTTGACATGTTTAAAAAAAAAAAACAAAAAGATGGTCCTAAAGCTAAAAGGACTCAGTCTGATGAGAAGTTCCAAAAAAGAAGTCACCATCACAGTTCTGTTTGGTTCAAGCTGATACTTCACTGCAGTTGTTAGGAATGCTGAAACATTAGGGAAATAAACAGGACTTAAATAATTACATAGTATTTATAGACAAGTTTGTTTCTTTATGTTCTCTGGCAGCAAAATGTAGACTGATATCGATATATTAGATGCTTTAGGTATTTTCAAGATACAGATTTAAGAGGTTCAGCTTTTGCCAAAAGAAGTAATACAACAATATAATGTTCCTCAGAGGCGTTGAATTTTCCACTCCTTTTTTAGTATTTGAATTATCCTCATTGACAAGTCTTTCCTGAACATGAAGGACGAGTAGACTACTACCACAGGCACTGGAAACAGAGAGAAAACTAAGATTTAGATTAAGCCCTAACATGGATAAGGAAACAGGGTTTATTTATTTAAGGATTTTATTTCTTTATTTAACAGAGAGAGCAAGACACCAGAGGGAGAGAGAGAGAGAAGTAGGCTCCCTGCAGAGCATGGAGTCTGATGCCGGAGCCAGAGTAGATCCCAGGAGTCTGGCATCATGACCTGAGCCCAAGGCAGAGACACTCAACCGACTGAGCCACCCAGAATTTAGATGTAATCAGTAATGATAAGAGAATTCAAGTTTTAGCACTTCCATATTACATGCGTTTAAAAAAATGTTTGTTTAAAGATTTTATTAACTTATTTGAGAGAGAGACAGAGAGACAGAGAGCACAAGCTGGGAGCAGAGGGAGAAGCAGGCTCCTCACTGAGCAGGGGGCCCAATGCCGGACTCAGTCCCAGTCCTGGGATCATGACCTGAGCCAAAGGCAGATGCTTAACCAACTGAGCCACCCAGGTGCCCCTAAAATGGCTTTTATTTTTACATGCTTCTATAAGCACTAACATATCATTTTCTCTATGATTATTTTTACTTTATCTTAACTATCACTTAAATTTAATTTCAAAACTATATTGCAAATGATGGTTTAAATTGTGAAAACTATATTGAAATGTAAATTTTTATTAAATTTACAACAATCGTGAAGAGAATTAGTCACAATCATATCACCAAGTCCCTTGAGATGCTCATTGTGAAATCTCATTATTCAATGTGTACTTGTTCAGTGATTACATATTTGAATATTACAGAATTTTAATTACACATTTTAACCCCATATCTTGCAATGATATTACCAATCTGCTGTATGATCCTCCTTATCTTTATCAAATTTCTTGGAGCCACACACATGTATGTATAAACATTCATCATTTTATTATTTCTTTGGAGAAATGGAATCGTGGTCCATATGTTTCTTCTTGCAATTTTTATCTAAGAAAGAAATGTAGCCAGAGTCATCTTTCCAGAGTATTATTTACAAGTCTGCTTTATTGTTTCTAATGCTATATGATTTGTGAAGCCGTGTGTTTTAATTGTGCTCCCTGCCGCCTCCCTGGTCTAACTTGTGTACTACTCTGAAAGCAGAGGGGTTCTCCTTAATATCTGTATGCCAGGACCCGCACACGGAGTACCCAGAAAGGGAAGAGTGAGTAAGTATGTGATTTACTAAACATTAAATGGCAAGAACAAACCATACATGGCAGCAGTTCAGAGAAGAGAGCTAGTATCAGAGGCGGGAAGGGCTGTCACAGCTTTCTGAAGGAAACACAGGTTCTGAAGGAAGAAGAGGTATAAGATTCATAGAAGAAGGAAAAGAAAAAGATGCAAATGGAGGGAATGACTGTTTTTGGAAGCCAGGACCCAGGTCAGCTGGGGCCACAGCAGGGAAGAAGAAGGTCTTTAGACTTCAAGTCACTGGCTGACAGCAGCGGAACAGAGACAAGTGACCCTGAGAAGTCCCGACAAAAGTACAGATGTGTTAGCCAAATAGAGACTAAAGACGGAATCACCATGGGGACAGATGATGTAAGGCCAAAGATGAAACACAACACGTCCAAGTGTGGTGTAAGCCTTAACAGTTAGTTGCCTTAACACTTGCCTCCTCTACTGGAATGCAACTGCCCGACTTCAGCTTTGATTGCTGAGGCCTCCACTTCAAAGACAGCCATCCTGCAGGAATGTTTGCCAGCCACCAGACTGGATAAAGAGATAAGCGTCTCCCCCCAGGAGGCTCCTTTGTTTTAGAATTCTTGGCTGATCTCTTTTAACTGATCATTGGGGCAGGCTTGTTTTTTACTCTTCCTGTGTTTTGAATTCTCTTATGTTTTCAATTCATCAATGCAGAAGGAACCCTAGAAAGCCTAGGCCCTCACCCTCAACACAGATTAAAGCAGAATCGCAGGCACGCATTGCTCTGTGTGCCCCAGATGTGCCACGCTTACCAGTAGTTGTGAATAATAAACCTCTTTTTCTTCTTCAGTGTCCTGATGGCTACTGCTGAGGGATATCTTGAAACCTAAGACCCACAAGGATGGGTCCAGCCACAACACTGGTTACCGACTGGCTGAGACCTGCACACAGAGCTAAGATTAAATATCTTCATGAGACCCTGGAATCCAAAGATGAGACCGGATCCATTGGTTCTCTCCATTGTACTAAAAAAATTCATCAAGATACACAGAAACATTATTTTTGTATAATAAGTCTGAAACCTGGATGGAGTGAAGTGTTGAAAACATGCATCCACACTCTCACATTAACTTCTCTGAAGATAATTTCAGGCAATATCATAATCACATGAGAAAAATGAAGAGTCCTGTTCAACATACTTTTGTGAGGACTCCCCAAAATATTTCCATGGAACCTGGGATGACAAGAATTATGTCAATAACAGGAAAGTGCCAGAAGCAGAAAACACAGATTACCACTGTCAAACATGACTAGGTACAAAGCAGTGATTTCCTTTGTACTTGGTGAAAAAGATAGATATTGTTTTAAAGCATTTTTTAGAAATTTTAAATAAGATTTTAGTATGCTAAAACTCATCTGCAGTGGAAAAATAAACAATTTACTCAAACACATTGCATGGCTAAAAATGAAATAGAAAAAAAGTTATTCAATATCACAAAATATTAAGGAAAGAACACTTAAAAATTTGATATACTAATTCAACTATTTGTTCTGTATAGAATTTTGTACAGTTTCTTCATGCTACTAACAGCATTTCTTTCCTTTCTATTTTTAATTTTAATTTTTTATTTTTTATTTTTTAGAGGGGGCAGGGACAGAGGGAGAGAGAGAACCATAAGCAGGCTCCACACCCAGTGCAGAGCCCAATGTGGGGCTCTATTTCACAACCCTGAGATCATGACCTGAGCCAAAATCAAGAGTTGGACACTTAACCAACTAAGCCATGCAGATGCCCCCAAATTTGCTTCCTTTTTTAAATCATTGTGCATAAAATGTATTTTTAATGTTATACTTTATAATTCTATAAACATATTTGTGGGTTGTATAAACTTCTCTATCTCCAATTACATCCATTTATTAGAAAGGAAAGTTGTATTGATGATTGTATCAGGGAAGTGCAATGTGTGTAAGTGTAAAGTGACAGAATTTTGAAGTTGGTTTTTTAAAAAATTATTTATTTATTTTAGAGAGAGAGGGAGAGATTGTGTGAGCAAGGGGAGGAGCAGATGGAGAAGGAGAGAATCTCAAGCAGACTCCTTGTTGTGTGCAGAGCCCAATGCAGGCTCAGTCTCATGACCCTGATATCACGACCTGAAACAAAATCAAGAGTCGAACATGTAACTGACTCAGCCAACCAGGCACCCTTTGAAGTCGTGGCTAATATAGGTTGCAAAACTTGTAAGGAATAGGCATTTTTATAAACTAGATCAGGAAAACTAGATTCTGAGGGTTACCAGGTCTCTAGCAGTCTCAACCACCAGGAAGAATATTCATCTGAGAACTAAAAATGGTCTCTAAGAATCATGGAGCCCTTACGGTATAAAATACAGATGTTCTACAAGTCTTAAGAATGTTTAAGGCCTTCCAAAAAATACAGAATTCTTGATGAGCACTGGGTGGGTTTTCATAGGATGTAAGATGTCTAGTATTTATGATATTTTAATAACTAGATTTAAGATGGTGCTTTCACAAACTAGAAGCTGTCTCAGATTAAAAAGAAAAAAATTATATATGTATAATTAAATGTAGAACAGGGGACTTTTGGACATTTGACTCATTAATCCAACATTGTTCTAAGAATAAGTAAGAATCTTTCAATGATGAGGGTTTGTGATTAAAATTTAAAAATGTCAACAGATGTGGAGAAAACATTTAACAAAGTATATCTATTCATGATAAAATCCCTCTGGGAAGTAGGTCTAGAGAGAACATATCTCAACATAATAAAAACCTTCTAAGAAAAACCCACAACCAACATCATACTCAATGATGAAAAACTTTCTCCTAAGGTCAGGAGAAAGACAAGGATGTCTGTCCACTCTCACCACTTTTATTTGAGATAGTACTGGAAGTCCTAGCTATAGCAGTCAGACAACAAAAAGAAATAAAAGGCATCCAAATCAGTAAGAAAGAAGTAAAACTTACATTATTTGCAGGTGATATGATACTATATATAGAAAAGCCAAAATATTCCACAGAAAAAAACAGAATTCAGTAAATCTGCAGGATACAAAATCAATGTAAAGAAATTTGTTCCATTTCTATACACCAATCATGAAGCAGCAGAAAAAGAAATTAAGAAAATAATTCCATATACAACTGCACCAAAAATAGTAAGATACATCGGAATAGGTTGCCTGGGTGGCTCAGTCTGTTAAGCATTTGCCTTTGGCTTTTAGGTCACGATCCCAGGGTCCCAGGATAGAGTCCCGTATCAGGCTCCTTGCTTGAAAGGGAGTCTGCTTCTCTCTCTGCCTCTACCCCTCCCCACTGCTCATGCATTCTCTCTCTCTTTCACTCTCTCTCAAATAAATAAATAAAATCTAAAAAAGAAAAGATACGTAGGAATAAACTTAAACAAAGAGGTGAAAGATCTGTACTCCAAAAACTATAAAATACTGATGAAGTTGAAGGTGACACAGAACTGGAAAGATGATCCATGCTCATGGATTGAAAGAATAAATGTTGTTAAAACATCTATACTACCCAAAGCAATCTACATATTTAATACAATCCCTATCAAAATACCAACCGTATTTTTCACAGAACTAGAACATTGCTAAAATTTGTATGTAACCACAAAGACCCAGAATGGCTAAAGCAATCTTGAAAAAGAAAAGCAAAGCTGGAGGCATTACAATTCTGGACTTAGAGTTACATTACAGAGCTCTAGTGTTCAAAACAATATGGCACTGGCAAAAAAAGGCACATAGATTGATGGAACAGAACAGAAAACCCAGAGATTAACCCACAACTATGTGGTCAATTAATCTTCAACAAAGCAGGAAAGAATATCCTGTGGGAAAAAGACATTCTCTTCAACAAATGGTGTTAGGAAATTTGAACAGCCACATGCAGAATGAAATGGGACCATTTTCTTATGCCATAAACAAAAATAAATTTGAAATGGATTAAAGACCTAAATGTGAGATCTGAAACCATAAATATCCTGGAAAGGAACACAGTAACTTCTTTGACATCAGCCAAAGCAACTTTTTTCCCAGATATGTCCCCTAGGGCAAGGGAAACAAAAGCAAAAATAAATTATTGGGACTACATCAAAATTAAAAGCTTTTGTACAGTGAAGGAAACAATCAACAAAACTAAAATGCAACATACGGAATGGCAGAAGATATTGCAAATGACATATTTCATAAAAGGATTGTATCCAAAATCTATAAAAAACTTATAAAACTGATCACTCAAAAAACAAATAATCCAATCAAAAATGGACAGAAGACATAAACAGACATTTCTCCAAAGAAAATATACAGAAGACCAACAAGACACATGAAAAGACATTCATCATCACTTACTATGAGAGAAATGCAAATCAAAACTACAATGAGATATCCCCTTACACCTTTCAGAACGGTTAAAACCAACAACACAAGAAGCAACAGGTGTTGGCAAGGATGCGGAGAGAGGGTTATCCTCGTGCACTGCTGGTGGGAATGCAAACTGGTACAGCCACTCTGGAGAACAGTATGGAGGCTCCTCAAAAAGTTAAAAATAGAACTGCCCTATGATGCAGTAAGCAAACTGCTGTGCATTTACCCAAAGAATACAAAAACACTAAATCAAAGAGGTACATGCACCCATATGTTTATAGGAGAATTATTTGCTATGGAAGAAGTTCAAGTATCCCTGGATAGATGAGTGGATAAGCAAGAGATGATTTTATATATATAATATATAGAGATATATATATATATATATATTCCATTCTATCATATATACATACATAAATACACACATATGTGTATATGATGGAATATATATATGATGGAATATATATTTATCTCTCTATATATAATATATATAATTATATTATTTTTATATATTATATATATTTTTAAATTTAATTATATAATTTAATTTAATTATATATTATTATATATAATTATTTATATATAGTAATATATATATTATATATATGATGGAATATTATTCAGCAGTAAAAAATGAAATCTTGCCATCTGCAAAACATGGATAGAGCTAGAGAGTATAATGCTAAGTGAAATAAGTCAGTCAGAGAAAGAAAAATATCATATGATCTTGCTCATGTGGAATTTAAGAAACAAAACAAATGGGGTGCCTGGGTGGCTCGATGGGTTAAGCCTCTGCCTTCGGCTCAGGACTTGATCTCAGGGTCCTGGGATCGAGCTCCACATCAGGCTCTCTGCTCAGCGGGGAGCTTGCTTCCTCCACTCTCTCTCTGCCTGCCTCTCTGCCTACTTGTGATCTCTCTCTCTGTCAAATAAATAAAATATTAAAAAAAAAAAAAAGAAAACAAATGAGCAAAGGAAAGAAAAAAAGAGAGAGACAACCAAGAACCTGACTCAGCTACAGAGAACAAACTGATGGTTACCAGAGGGGAGGTGGATGGGACATGGGCAAAATAGGGGATGGGAATTGAAGAGTACACTTTTCATGATGAAAAAATAAAATAAGAAATGATAAAAAATAAATGCATACTGGGGCAACTGGGTGGCTCAGTGGGTTAGGCCTCTGTCTTCAGCTCAGATCATGATCTCAGGGTCCTGGGATTGAGCCCCGCATCAGGCTCTCTGCTCAGCGGGGAGCTTGCTTTCCCCTCACTCTCTGTGCTTGCCTCTCTGCCTACTTGTGATTTCTCTCTTTCTGTCAAATAAATAAATAAATTCTTCAAAAAAATGCATACTAATAATAAAAAATAAAATGATATTCAAAAATTTCCTGAATTTTGATATACTGAATAAATGTTCTAGTTGTTATAGTTCTACAAAAATGCTATACATTTATTATCAATTTTCATATTTTTCAAAAAGAAGTTGTATTAGTTAATCAAAACGTTTCATTGAATAAATCAGTCACACTTCTAAGCTAAAAATTTAACTAAGCCTTTAATGAATTCTTAAATTTAAACAACGGTTATTTTTGTTTTTAACTTCTGTACAAAAGCCTGAAATACAGATCTTGTCATGAAACGAGTGTGGAGGCATCTGTGCAGAAGAGGTGAGTTGTATTTCTATTCTTCTGGGCTTAATCAGATCAAAACAACATGAAGGCTCATTTTTTTTTTTCCTTTTAAACCTTGGACACTTGCCATCTTGCATAATTATTCCTTTCTCCTCCTAGAAGTTCCATTAATTTTAGTGTATTTTCTAACACAACTGCTAACATTTTTATAAGAAAAAGGAAAGAAAACATTGTAAATCTCTAGACATCAGTAAATGTTTTAAAGTCATATATCTTAAAAAAGTCTGTTTAATGAAGGTTTTCGTTGACATTTTCTATCTGTTGTGAAGTTCTCTGAAATACTTTACTAAATTGTTTAACAGTTGTCTGTAATAATAAATACCTGTCATTCCACTGATATTCTAGTGAATTTTTATGACTTTCTTATGTGAATCCTACAGTTCTGTGCCATGACAATCAATTATCAAATAGAGCAATCTGTGGCTGGTGATAAATCTTAGTGAAACAATACATTTTCTGTCTCTTCTCGCCTAAGGCAATTAGTGGTTTCATGCATTTCTTAAAAATAAGTAAGTGAATAAATACATATATATAACCATAAATACACAAATAAATAAATTTAGTTATTCCAATGCTAATTTGGATAATCAATTATCTTCTCCATAATAACCAAATGCCTCCATTTGGTATGATTCCCTACTTATTGTGGTAGTAACATAACTTTTCATGAGTGTGAATTTTTTCCACATGAGGAATACAAGATTCACCAATGTTCTGATCTGGCTTTGTGTCCTTCCAAAATGGCCATCATAACCCTTAAAATATATAGAATACTGAAAAAGCATTCTATAGAAAAAAAAACATGTTATTAATCCAGTACTTGTTTCAGAAAAACACAAAAACCCCTGTACTAATATTTAACATTTCTGAGGTATCTACTACAAAATCAATTGCAATCTATACAATTAATGACAAGGGTTTTTAGTAAGTTCATAATTACTTCTATTCATCAAATTTATTGAAGAGCCAAAAGTAAGATACACAGAAGAAAAGTTTTTCTTTGGCAGTAGGCAGCGTGCTCTTAAAATCAAGACACTAAGAAGATTTTTAGATTGAAAACAGGTAGATAGATATAAATTGCATAATTTTCTTAGACTAATTTGATTTACTAAGGAGAGTTGTACATCTTTGAGGATGTCTCTATAAGAAGGTGAGAATTGATGTCAGTGCATGAGTAATAGTCCTTAGCAGAAAACTTAACATGGGCAATAATAGTAAAAAATATCATTGAATGTATGAATGGAAATATTGAAAATCTAGAAATTGTAGGTCAGTGTTCCATGAGACAAAATACTAGGGTGAAGGGTCTGAATTATTGATTAGTGTTTCTTCTATTTTCATTGCATGTCTCTGTAGAAAGATTGTCCTCTTCATTTTCTATACTTCCCATATTCTTAGTAATGGTACAAATATGGATTATGCATTTCCTGAATATTGCTAAAAGATTTTGAGTTAGAAAGATCTGCAGTCAAATGCTCTAACCCTGAGCTATACCCCCAGAGTTAGAAAGATCTGGATACAAATTATTTCCTGGTCTTTCTCACTTGTCCATAGGGAACTCACAATACTCATGTGTATGGTAGGGTAGTGGAGACTTGCTTTGGTGTTGGAGAAAAAAAATATGGCCTTCCTTATATTTTTAGATCTTAACTAAAGATTTATATTTTTCTTCCTTAAAAGCAGACTATATATTATCTCTGAATTTATTTCTAGGTAAGTCATATATTGATACTGTAAAACATTAAAATGGATGGCAATATCCCACTTTTTCTGATTTAATTCCTTTTATAATACTTAATACTGAAAGTAATATATAGTTTAATGCCTATGTAGTACAGAGTAATGAAAATCCATATAATCACTTTAAAATACATTAATACAGGGGTGCCTAGATGGCACATTTGGTTAAGCAACAAACTTTTGATTTCAGCTCAGGTCCTGATCTCAAGGTGGTGAGATCGAGCCCCGCACTGGGCTCCACACTCAGCACAGAGTCTGCTTAAGACTTTCTCTCCCTCTCCCTCTGCCAGTCGCCCCCTTCCCCCTCTCTCTCTAAAATAAATAAACAAATATTTAAAATAATAAGGGAAAATACATTAATATAGATACCAAATATATATTGTTGGAGACATAGGCTTGATATTGAAATATATCAAGTAACCAGAATCTACTCCACTTCCTTATCAATGTTAGCATATTACATATGAAAATATGATGCTTTATCTATAGAGCAGGCAAAGATTTGGAGATACACATCTTCGCTCAGTCTCATACAACCTTCCTCCTATTTCCTCCAATCTTTAAAATCAACAAAAACAATAAACAAAACAATACTGTTTTAAAAGATCTATGGTCAGAGTTTGAATTACATGTCATGATTAGGAAATACATAACAAACCAACTTTTTGGACCTCATTACTATCATACTCAAAGCCTAGAAGTCAATTGACCAATGTTATTTCTCATCACTTATCAGAGAAAGTGATACTTACGTAGATTAGGGTATGTATGTCTACATATTAACATATTTGTTGCTTGTGAAATGTCATTATGTATGTCTACATATTAACATATTTGTTGCTTGTGAAATGTCATGCCAATCCAAAGTGCATGCAGACATGACTTTACACAAATTTAGGATTTCCCTTAAATATACAGAATCCCTAAAGATGAGGTTATGCAGGAGAATTTAGAGGTAAATAAGCTTATCCATCATATTTTAAAGGCAAAAAGAAGCAAAATAAAGCAAACTCAGAGATTGAGAAAATTATATAAGCTCATAGAACTTCAATCTAAATTTCATAATTCTAAGTTTATTCATTTATTTATTTATTCAGGAACTATAACTGGGGCTGCATTGTTTATGAGGCAATGATAAGTGCTCTTTCTAGCCACTCTCTTAGAGAAAGTTTTCTTAACCTGAAGTCAATATGTAACATTTGTTCCAGGTTTCTGTATTTCTCTCTTATTCCTTCCTATCAGTTTGCTGGCTTGAGGACTGAAGGGACTAATTTCATTGCCAAGTTGGTAGCTATGTTATTGGTCACTTAAGGAATGTATTCTCAACCAAAAATAGCTGATTCATAGTTATTGCATATAATATTTAATATTTATTTATAATTTTAGTATATGTTTTTTGCCACTAGTTCAAATTTTAAAATATGGTACAGCTCATAGGAAAATATGAAAATTAACTGAGATAATTGAGGTATGAAAAAATATTTAAAACTATCATGGATGTATATCCCACTCTGTACCCATTACAGACCTTGCTAAGGGGTCATGACAATCTTTCTTACACAACTTGGGTCAAGGCTCAGAATCGTTCTCAATTCTGGACTTTGAGCCATTCATCAAAACCAGTAAGTGTTAGAATTCAACACTGAACTATTACCATCCCTAGGTGAGCCTTAGTCATTATTTTCCCAGTAGCTAGTTTTGAGTCTCCAGATAACCTTTCCATGAAGATTTGTTCACTATTGTCTTGTGGGGGCAGTAAGTCAAAATACTTATTTTCACCCTGACGGAGAGAATATGGATGGTAATCTATAGAATGTTAGACAAGATGCAAATGAAACTTTTCATGCAGGGAAGAAGAACAAAGAAAACAGAGTTTAGACTAGCTGCAAAGCATTTCTCACTGTTCCTGGGAAGGAAGGATGAACTGCAGTGCTGGTCTTCCTTTGCAAATAGTCTACTGAGGCATCGTTGGTTAGCACACTGTTCTAAGTGGGCCCACAGGGTAAAACTAGAATGGATCAAAAAGTTTGCAAATATCATAGTTGAGAATGTATATAGGACAGTGGTGTTCTCGTCAGTCCTTTTGAGGGAAATTATGAGCTTGCAGAAATTGCTTTATTACTATCAGTTCTATCCTAAGTATTCATCATTTAATTGGTGAAACCATTTCTTCAGGCCCTGCATGCTTCCTGTGCAATTACTTGTTGCAAAACTTAATTGTGATACATCTTCTAAATCTTTCAAGGGTCTTTGAGTGACTTTTTGAGAGATGATATATACCACATTCTGAAATCGTGGCCTATTTAAGAGTTGCAGTTAGACATTGTGGAATCACTGCCCAGGGAATTATTTCATCCATTAATAGCATAATATCCCTATTAAAATATAGAAAAATCCACTGTGGACCTGCATGCTAAATAGCAAATTTTATTATAAAATATTATTGTAAAATAGAATGATGAAAATATACATTGAGTTTATTCATTAAATACTTTTAAAATTCTGCTTGGTTTTTATCTTAATAGTGATGCTGTCTGTAATTTCTAAAACAGGAATAAATTTTACTTCTCCTTTGAATATTATTTCTTCAGACACTATATTTAGTTGTTCTAGTCTAAATGTTAAAGAATAATTTTTCAAAAAAATATATAAAATCATGCCTGTCCTACAGACAAAATAAGCATATTTAAAGATTGTACTTATTACCTTATTAAGCAGGAAGCTAGGCACATATAATCAGTTTAAGGAAAATTCAAAAAACATAGTCATTTATAAATTAGAACACTGAAGTCAATTTAGAAATGGATGCTAAACTGATTTCTTCCACAATATGGTAAAAAGTCAATTGAAGCTCTACTGGACAGAATTTATTTAAATGTATGGAGAGGAATTATTTTTTGGTCTGTATCAGTTACCCACAACTTAGAAAGTTGGGAAACAGCCCACAGCCAATGAAAGGCATTGAGTCTCTATGGAATGAAAATTAGGTAACCCAAAAAATTGTGCTCAAACCAACCCATAACTTCACATTTTAACATACTTTTCCCCTATAAAGTCCTAGCAGGCATAATTTTGAAACTAAATTTATGGATTTATCTAGTTTATTTTACTTCATTTCATAATTGATCTAGTACAAAGTTATTTGTGAACCTATTGATTAAAAAAAGAGAGAGAGAAAAAAAGAAGACATTCACCTCTAAAAGTAGCTAGTCAGATGGACATCTGGATGGTGCAGTTAAAAGTGACTGACTCTTGGTTTTTGTTCAAGTTGTGATCTCAGGGTTGAGAGATCGAGCCCTCTCTCCCTCTCCCTCTGCCCCTCCCCCTGAAAATAAATAATCTCTAAAAAAAATAAAAATAAAAGTATTCAGAAAGATCCAGCAACAAATACAGTTAATAAAAATGTTAAAAGGCATGAGAAGAAGGAGAGGAAAAAGGAGAAGGAGGAGAGAAAGAAAAAAAAAAAAGAGGAAGAAGGGGAAGAAGAGAGAGAGGAGGAGAGAAGGAAGGAAGGGAGGAAGGCAGGGGAAGGAAAAGGAGAAAAAGACCACCTGATGACATTTCATAAAGTACATTGTTTACCAATGACATGGTGCTTACCCATCTCATAAAAGTAAGAGCAAAATCTGGTTTTTGTTTGTTTGTTTGTTTTTAGATTTATCTATTTATTTGAGAGGGAAAGAACACAAGCAGGGGGAGGGTCAGAGGGAGCAGCAGTCTTCCCGCGGAGCAGGGAGCCCGACACGACTCTTGATGCCTGGATCCTGGGATCATGACCTGAGCAGATGCCCCAGACACTTTACCAACTGAGCAACCCAGGCGCCCCTGAGGGTTTTATACTGCGGCGGTGTTGTACTGGTGGCCAACACATGCAGCTCTTTACCTGGAGTGTGATGAGAACTTCTGAGAGGAGACTTCCTATGCATAAAGGATCTGACAGCTCGCTCCCTATCATTTTTTGTAAAAGTTCTCAGAAACCTGGAATCTCCACATTGGAGAGGTCCCGAAAATCTATCTAGTCCATTTCCTAAGAGATGCAGGGATTTCTCTCATAGCCTCTGATAGACCCTTCTTGCCTCACATGAAATTATTCAGTGGAAGGGCTTTGCTATACCCCAAGAAAAATTATCCTTTTCTTGCTAAGTTCTAACTGCTGCAGAATCTGTTCTCTGGCTGTTATAGAATCTAATACAAGGCAAAAACTGATTTTTATAGATTTCTACAGAAAATCTACAGATAAACCAACTGCTATCTATGAAGAGGGGCAAGTATATCTTCTCCCTCTAGGCTTCAAGTGTTGGTCTCTTTACTCTTTGTCTCTAGCCACATGTTCTGTTCTCCATGCACTCTACACCCTAAGAGAATTTCAGTTCCTGGTGTAAGTGGTTTCCATTCCCATGAGTGGTTTTGTCTTGAGTAAAGGATAAAATTCTGTTGAACTTAAAGGCAATAATCACCTGGAAAGGTTGGTTCAAGGTGGAATTTGGGAAGGATGTGAAGATCATGTCAGTGTTCTGAACTCAAGACACTTTGGCATTTAAAAATTATTAAAGCCCACTGCTTTATCTACCGCTGCTAACACACCCTTTTCTTTTTCTTCCTGATTCTGTAAACTTTCATTTGGAAACCTCAGCTAATATATTCCCCCTCCATCATTGTCTTATCTCTAGAACTAGAGGTATTAAAATTCTCTGAGCCTGCTGATATTTTTAGGTTATCTTGGCATATGTTATATGATGTGTGGAAACTCTGTTTATAAATCACCTAAACCTTTTTGTGCATTTAGAGCTTTCTGATATCAATGAGGAAATTTACATCCCACAATTAAGAAGCACCAGCTATGGGTCCAGGACTGCACTCCAGGCGAAACAGAGAGAAACAGTTCTAAGAAAGACTACATTACAATGCCAACTATGGTGTTTACATGATTAAAATACATAGATATTTTAAATTTCATCTACACTTAAATATATTCTTCTGAAGATTTTCACCTTGATTCTTGTTCAGGAAACACAATTTATGTGGTGAAATAAATATATGGTTAAAGTCGAGTTCCTTTTGACTCTTTCATTTAACTAACAATTTAAGTTGGTCAGGTCTCTTAATGTCATTGCTCATCAATATCCCGAGATATAAAAAGGGCACAGAGTTAACATACCCTACTCAGGATTGTTTGACAGGAACAAACGTGATTATATCTGTCACATGCAAGAAAATCTTCCAAGTCAAAGATGTGAAAAGCCCTTTTCCTGTAACAATGGTTTGTTTTCTTTTTTTTTTTTTTCTGAAAAAAAATCATATTCCTTAAGAAATTTTCTCATCACCTTTTTCAGAATTTGAAACGATGATCTTTCTGTCAATAAATGTGCCCAATTCCTCATTACAGGGTCTACTTTTTAATCTCTAGATTGTATACAGGTGTATTCCAGGAATTTTTGTCCCCCCCACCTCCCCTTTACCTTAAGGGAACAATCTACCCAGTTTACCTGAGGTAGAGCCCTTCATTTAGTTTAATTAAATATTATAAAGGCAAAAAAGCCTCTTGAACGTATTCAGTAGAGTCCCAAACTCAGGTACTCTGTTATTTCTTGGGATACCAAAGAGTTTTTTAAAAATATGGTTTTCATTTTGATTTTATTTTTCTGATAAAGGGTTTACATGAGTCTCCTTATTATAGGAAAGTAAGAGATGTAGGTGCCAAGAAATAAATTCAATTTATTAACATGATTTCATTTAACTGGTATCTGGAGACAGATCTGAAAGATTAAATTCTCATTTCCAATTGCCTTTAACATACTGATGCAGAATGAATTTCTTAATCTCTCTGTGTCCACCTCTCCAACTGACTGAAAATTCCAATCATTGTATAGGAATATTGTGAGGGTCAAAATTAAAACTGTTTATAAATTAACTTCATACAAAGCCTAAGACATAGTAGGCACTAATCAAATGCTGACCTCTTCTAATTTTTTCCAATATATTTTAACAAAATTGCATTTAGATTATTGTATATTACTGGAGACAAATATAGTGGAAAGCAAAATATTTTTCCCTGTTGATATGTGACAGGTAAATCTGAGATAGACTTGACCTATTCTATTTTGGACATGAGGCAGACCAATGGCATTCACAAGGTAATCCATGCAGTGTAGTGTCTCATAGCTTTTTATTATCTCAAGATAAATGCTTAAAGCCCACATGACTCTGGCACACTACCCCATAATTGCTGTGTCATCCATGCAATCAATTATGAACGCATTCTTCTTTATAACTCTTAACAAGTCATGTTTCAAGGCATGGTTGACTTTGCATTTTTTTTCCCCTGTGTATGATGTGTTCCCAAACCATTAGTAGCACTTTCATTTCCATTTTGAATTCAATAAATAAGAAGGTTGTTTATTATTTCCCTGCCTCTGCTAACAAAGAAAATAATTATGATTCATGAATTTTAAATGTGAAAATGAAAAAAGAAGGAATACTTGCTAAAGTGTTATAGCTGCACAGCTGGGCTCAAGCAGAGATTAATTCATTGAACAGATGTTTACTGAGTACCTGGTTATACAGCACTAACAAAGCTAATTATGACATTTGTACTCAGGAAGCTTATGGGGATAAATGAAAGCTTTGCGTAAACTAAACCCTGTTATTTAATTTTGATGATTTCATACTCTCACCTTCCACATACCCCACAACAAACCTAAAAGGATGTTCTTAATAGATGCCAAATTGGCTTCTACAGTAGAGGAAGGAAGTCCATTTAACATCAACCGGACAGAAAGTATGTGCAGGTCTATAAAAAAGAATTATTTACATTATTTCTGGTTTTCCACAATTAATCTTCTAGCTCTACAAAGTTGTAAAACAGATCAAAGAAAATGAAAATCACAAACCCATAGAAACAGATACCCCCAGAAAGGTATCCTTAGCCAGGGTAGTTTTCCACTGTGAAATGCCCTTTCAGACAAAACAATGAATTTAAAAACAGACTTATCCTCTTCATAAAAATTAACTCAACATGGATCACAAACTTAAATGTGAAATGCAAAATGGTAAAACTTCTAGAAGATAATATGGAGGAAAATCTGGACAATCTTGGGTATGGTGATAGCTTTTAGGTACAACATCGAAGGCATTATCTGTGAAAAAAAAATAAGTTGGACTCCATTAAAATAAAAAAACTTTTGCCCTGCAAGAGACATTGTCAAGAGAATAAGAATATAAGCCACAAGCTGGGTGTAAATATTTGTAAGACACATCAGATAAAGGACTATTATCCAAAATACACAAAGAACTTTTAAAACTCATCAATAAGAAAACTAACTGACTAACAAACAGGCAGAGTTCTAAACAGGTACCTCTTGAAAGAAGATTCACACATGGCAATTAAGCATATGAAAAGATGTTCAACATCCTATGCCATTAGGGAGTTGCAAATTAAAACAATGAGATACCAACATATCTATTACAATGGTCAAAATCTAGAACACCGAATGCTGGCAAGGATATGGAGCAATAGAAACCCTCATTCATTGCTGGTGGGAATGCAAAATAGTGCATCCACTGTGAAAGACAGTTTGGCACCTTCTTACAAAACCAAACATAATCTTATCATAAAATCCACCAATCACACTCCTTGGTGTTCACCAAAATGAATTGAAAAGTTATATCCATTCAGAACTCTGCATGTAAATGTTTGTAATGGCCTTACACATCATTGCCAAAACTTGAAGCAACCAAGCTATTCATCATAGGCAAATAAATACATAAATCGTGGCCTTACAGTTGATGGAATAATATTTGTAATTTTAAAAAATAAAGTAAATTATAAAACTGTAATAATCAACACAGTGTGGCATTGGCATAAACAGACACATGGATCAATAGAGAGCCCAGAAATGAACCCACACAGATATTCTCAATTAATTTATGACAAAGGAGGCAAGAATATATAATGAGGGAAGGGACAGTCTTTTCAATAAATGGTGTTGGGAAAACTGGGCTGCCACATGAAAAGGATGAAACTGGACCACCATCTTACACCACACACAAAAATCAACTCAAAATGGATTAAGGACTTGAGCATAAGACCTGAAAACCTAAAACTCATAGGAGAAAACATATGTTTTAATAAGCTTCTTGATATGGATCTCAGCCATGATTTTTTGGATTTGACACCAAAAGCAAAGGCAACAGAAGCAAAAATAAACAAGTGGACAATGTCAAATTAAAAAGCTTCTGCACAGTAAAGGAAACTTCAACAGAGGGAGAAGGTGGTGAAAGGCACAGCCTGAGGCGTTAATATGACCCAGATAATGTATGACTTACACAGGTTTCCTCGCTTGCTTTTAGGATTTCCTTTTTAAAAACTAGATAAATGCAAATTTTTAAAGTATTTTTATTACAGGTGTTTAAGAGCTCAAAATCAAAATAGTACTGGTGAAAGTACACACACACACACACACACACACACCTTTTTTTTTCCCCCAGGGTGGGAGAAAAAAGTAGATGAAGCTATACTGGCTAAATTGCTGAGACACTAGTCAAGTTCTCCTGATGAGAGGTGGGAGTAACCTGGACTAGGTTTTGATAAGGAGAAGGGAGGGTATGGGAAAGAGTGGCAGAGGTGAAGGAGAATATACAGGACTTGTTTATGAACTAGATATGGCAGATGGGGGGGGGCAAACATATCAGGTCAATACAGGTATCTGTCTTACTTAGATGTTTATAAAACTGACCTGTTCCAAAGTACAGGATGATCTCAAATTAAGAAATGAGTTTAAAAAGTGAAAGATATTTCTGCTAATAATTCAAGTAATCTTATATCTCAAAAAAACTGAATTATTAATTATCTAATTACATAAATTATGTATGTAGTACACAGAGAAGCTGAAAGTTTCTCTATTTAATCCCATTGTTTTTCACTTTCATGAGCTAAAACAAATTGTTTAGGAACTGTGCTAGGAACTTAGGAATCTAATATCAGCTTTTTGGTAAATTGGAGATGGGGTTATAAACTACAGCCAATGGGCATTCTAATTACTTCTCAATTTACTCCTCATCTATGCCTTGAATCAATGCATGATGGAAATGAATCTATAAGGCAGTCCCGGGCTAACTACAAAGCAGATTATATCTTACATGCAGAGGATCCCCCAAGCCGGAAAGAGATATACACTCCAGAATTGACTCTAGAAGGCACACCGTGGGTCCTTATGCAGGTACACTTATCATGCAGGGGTCAGGAGTTAAAAAAAAAAAAAAGATGTTATCTTCTTATAGGAAAGTTCCAAAGGAGGGTATAAAGTGAAGCCATGAGGCTTCAGTGTTTCAATACCTTAACCCTGATATACACAAAAAAGTGTCTTTAGACTCTGGCAGTCTTCCACTCATACCTCCATACACCTCTACCCTGGGTAGGAAATGAAAAGTGGTCCCAGAAGTGGTTTTTCGATATCACTCCCTCTTAGAAAATGAAAGGAGAATTTCCTTTTGAAATTATGAGTAGAAAGATCTATTATGAAATCTAACACCTACTTTCTTTTAATAAATGTCAATTCCAAAACATATTCCTCTTCTCTTCACTAATACCAATGGATTTTTTTTTTCTTTTCTTTTTTTTTTTAAGATTTTATTTATTTATTTGAGAGAGAGGCAGTGAGAGAGCATGAGCGAGGAGAAGGTCAGAGGGAGAAGCAGACTCCCCATGGAGCTGGGAGCCTGATGCGGGACTCGATCCCGGGTCTCCGGGATCATGACCTGAGCCGAAGGCAGTCGTCCAACCAAATGAGCCACCCAGGTGTCCCAATACCAATGGATTTTTAAAAATTTTTTTAAGTATATTTATCACCCATTTTCAGTGTGTTAATACCGAATTTTTCCTCTCCTTGTCGATTAAATAGGGTTTACACTCGAGGCTAAAAATGTTTAAAATATGTAAGTGTTCTACTGGGCTGTGCCAAGAGAAATACTATATTGAATGAAAATTATATGAAATGCTTGCTCTGAGCCAGTTGTACTCAATGTTGGATGTGCACCAAAATCTATATGCAGGTATTTAAAAGCACTGACACCTATCTAAGCTGCTGGATAGTCTGCTTTAGGACATTTATATCTTTATTTTTTTTAATTTTTTTTTTTTTTTTGCAAATACTTGACAGAGCTTCTGTGTGCAGCTACAACAGAAAATAATTTATTTCAGAAGTCCTGATTTAGGCAAGTAAATGATAATAACTGTACTTTGATCTTTTGCAAAAATTTCTAAATTTTCTAACTAAATGAAATCAAACATCTCTCCTCTTTTGTCTAAATAAACTCAATGTAATTATTTCTTGTACTTCAAGTGCTTTCTTAATGTCTCACTTACAACTGGCTTTAATAAAAACTAGGTGGGACAGTAGATGGATGGATCAGAGGATGAGTGGATAAATAGAGAGGTGGACGAATGTATGAATACAGATTAGAAATTGGTAGATGGTGAGTGGGTTGATGGATGGATGCATGATAATGGCCTGACAGGTGAGTAACCATATGAAAAGGTGAAGGAAGAATGGAGGACCAAGTGAACAGACAGATTTATGAATAGGTTGTTTGGTGAACGACCAAATAAGGATGGAGAATAGAGAGAGAAAGACTTCTGGACTTTTTAATACATCCTTGTAGCATCCAATTTACCAAACTTCCCAGAACAACCCAAAACTTATCTTCAATTTCTCTTATGCTTTATAAAAATGATTCACTTTGAAGATGTCGGATGAGTAATGAATTATCTGGTTATAGAATACCCAGAATTAGATTATGATTAAAATATCAATGTAATCTCAACCCCAATAGGAGTTAAAGAAAGATAGTTGAAGACTATCTGCAAGAATGGTTATATCAACATTTTGACATTCTAAGTATGATTTTAAGGGATTTTAGTCTGTCTGCACTATAGAGACAGGGAGAGATGAAGCAGGCTTATACAAATGAAGCAGTACTTTACAAAATCACTCAGGAAGCACTAAAAGGGTTACAAAAGAATATATTTAGACTCTAAATCCCAGACAATTAGCCCAAAGATGAGAAGAACATTTAATTATACAACAAATTTTAGTTTCCCTAGAACCCATAGATCTTTCTCAGCCTAAGAGACTATTATGACCAGGAACAATACAATTGTGATTTATGTTTTTGTATTAGGTTCTACATAAAGAATGACTTCCATGTGTTTTTTTCATCAGAGAGAATCCTCACAAATACAGAGAAATATTATACCTAGGCCATATGCATAAACATGTATATGTTTATGGGGTTTATCTTGAAATGATTAAGCAATGGATTTAAAATAAACAAATACATATGTCAACTAATTTTTTAGTATATTTTTAATTCATTTCATTTTTAAAAGTTTTTGCTCACAGGGGCACCTGGGTGGCTCAGTGGATTAAGCCTCTGCCTTCGGCTCAGGTCATGATCTCAGAGTCCTGGGATCGAGCCCCACATCGGGCTCTCTGCTCAGCAGGGAGCCTGCTTCTCCCTCTCTCTTTCTCTGACTACCTCTCGGCCTACTTGTGATCTCTCTCTGTCAAATAAATGAATTAAAAAAAAAAGTTTTTGCTCACAGAAAAATTGCCAAGACAGTACATAGAGTTCCCTTACACTCTATACCCAGCTTTCCCCTATTTTTTAAAAGATTTTATTTAGTTATTTGTCAGAAAAAAAGAGAATGAAAACAAAAGCAGGGGGAGTGGCAGGCAGAGGGAGAAGCAAGCTCCCCTCTGAGAGGAAGCCTGATGTGGGACTCGTTCCCAGGACCTTGGGATGAAGACCCAAGCCAAAGGGCTACCCAAGCACACCTCCCCTACTTTAGCATAGTATGTTAGTTAGTATGTTAGTATGGCACGTTGGATATAATTAATAAACCAATACTGATATATTTTTATTAACTAAAGTCCATATTTCATTCACATTTCTTCAGTGTTTACCTAATGTCTTTTTTCTGTTCCTGGATCCTGTTCAGGATACCATATTACATTTAGTCTTTGTGTGTCCTTAGGCTGGTCTTCGTTGTGATTATTTGATATTTTGTAAGCTACCCCTCTATTGGAATGTGTATGGTATTTTTCTCATGATAAAACTGAGATTGTGGATTTGGGGGAGAAAGACCACAGAGATAAAGTGCAGTTTTCATTACATCAGATCAGGAGTGCATACTATCTACATGATTTAAGACTGTTGATGTTGACCTTGATATTGTGGCTGAAGCAGTTAATGTCAGATTTCTCCACTGCAAAATTACTTTTTATTTTCCTTTCTATACTGTACCTTTTGGAAGAAGTCATTATGTACAGCCCATACTTAAGAAATAGGAACGTATACTTCACCTTTTTGAGGGAAGAGCATCTACATGAATTATTTGAAGCTATTTTATAGAGGAGGTTTGTCTCTTCTCTTTTATTTATTTATTTATTTATTCAATCACTTAATTACAATTCTTTGAGACTAAGCTCTGTTTTGTTTTGTTTTTTTCTCCTCCAGTATTGACTCTTACTTTCACTGCTACACCTGAGAGGGGAATGAAACTATAATAAATTAAAATGCCACAAAGTCCACTGTTACTATGTCCAGCAGTCTGAATGTGATCAAGCTGGTACCAAGAAAGCAACTGATGGAGGCAAGAAATCAGTATCATGAGGATAGCTGAGATCTTGGGTAATATTATGAAAATATATGAAGAAGCATCTTTGATAGGATAATATCTCCCCACCCTCAAATTAAGCTCTTACTTATTTTATTGTCCATGTGGGAATATATCTAACCAATTAAGTGACTGGTTTTCTTAAAAGTACAGCAGAACCCTCAAAGTACATTTAACTTTAGGAACTACTAACTGCAAATACTATAAAATGGCAGAAATTCGATGGGGATAAGAACAATACAGACAAGAAATGGAGATTAAAAAATACAATAACGGGATGTTATTAGAACCCAGAATTCCATCTCTCACCCAACCCTAGGCTGTTTCCTCCATTCCATGTAACTCACTAGCTTTTTAGTTAAACTTTAAAATTTAAAGGCCATGGCTATTAAATCTCCTTAACTGGACAACAGCTATTTGTCAATTTTTCAAATTTGTTGGCAATGTAAAGTCATGTTGGGGCATTGAGCCCTAGCCAGGAGCTTGAGGACATACAAATGCAAATTACATTCTGCTTGGCATCTGCCTATTTAGAGCAAGGAGTTTTTTTATTTCCCTCTCCTATGCCAAAAATCTGTTGTAGAGCATTTTCCAGGAAATCTCAATAGACGCACCTGGAGTCATAATAGATCAGTGGTTTTCCACCTGTGCCATGCATTTTAACCACCACGGAGCTGTAAATATTCTCATGCCAAAGTCCCATCTCCAGAGATGTTGATTTAATTGGACTGGAGTGCATTCTGGGAAATGAGATTTTAAAAGCCCCTAGGTATTTTAAGTTACAGCCAAGGTTGTGAAACCTGGGAAACTAAGGAGACTCTAAGAATAAGCTTGTTTATTCTCACCATATCCTTGCCTCCAGATCAGATAATCTCTCACCAGCCCAGATATTGGTTATCGGTCTCCATTAGCTTCCTTTCTGACCAGTTGTTGGCTATTAGCTAATCATTCCATTCCTTCTAGGGTCTACCACTTATCTAACTATGATCTCTATATCCTGTTTCTGTAAACTTATATATCTAACTACTTATCTTCCCAAGATATGGCCAGGGTAATTTTGAGGATGACAGTGAATGCACAGGTATAAAGAACTTCTGCGAGGTATTACATACATCTAAGGATTCACTTATTTATTTTTGGTAGGGCTTAATGTCTTACACACCTACATCTCAGTAGACATGGCATTAGACACAATAAACATATTTTAACCCTAAAATTCTTTATTTTTGGGTCAGTAAGTACACCTGAATATGAGCATATTTTAGTTTTGAAGGTATAAATAGTAAGGTATATCACTGAACTAGTAAATATTAACACATTGACTGAAACTAACTTTATGACCCTTTAACAGTGCTACATTGCTTAGCATTCAAGACTGGTCTGAAACCAGCTGCTAATAAAGCTTTACTCTTTTAATTACCTTGAGGAATATCAAATAAAAATCACTTATAGAGCTAGATTCCCTGGAATATAGCTTTGAATTCTTTTCAAAGGTATTTGAAGCAGTCTGTGAAGAAAATTAACTATTCTTCCACCAAATTAAAAAAAAAACACAGAGGGGGGCTACAATAAATTCTTGGTGGGTGGGATGTTTGACTGGCTCAATCAGTAGAGCATGTGGCTATTGATCTTGGGGACATGTATACAAGTCCCCCATTGGGGAGGGTAGATTGTACTTAAAAAAAAAAAGTCTCTTAAAAATTTATTAGTGGAGATTTATTGTATATAACTCCAATAAGTCATATTTATATTCAGAATAAATATCACTATCTAGTTCCTATGACTGTCATAAAACTACTTTTAATATATCATTTTATATATCCCTTTAATGTATTATTCAATTCCTTTTAATATATTGGCATTATAATTATTAGGGCATCCCTTTCAGTAGTAACAGCTTCCTTGACAGCTCCAAAGTAGCAGATACCAAATAACCGTAAAGGTAAATTTTTGTTTACCAATTACCTGGGCATAAGTTAGAGAGACTGCCCATATGGTTTCAGGGATAATGAACCAAAACTAGTCTTATCAAGCCTAAGGGTCCATTTTGCTTGGAGATAGAAATTATTGAACCACTTTCCTTCTGTTTCTTTTTATTCCATAAAAATCACTAAGTATAAAATGCCAACCATAAAATTTTATTTCATTATGGCATGTGGAAAGAATATCTGATGTGATTTATTTTTTCCTCCCCAGGGATAATTTATCAATCTATTATTTAGGCCATACCAGGAACCCTCTAGAAAGTCAGTAAAAGAACTTAAGCAAGGGAAACACTGACAAGATTAAAGTTTTAGAAAAATATCTCACATAGTTACATAGTGGAAAGAATCAAAGAGCAAGAAGCTGGAGGTAGAGAAGATGGCCATATTCTGGGTGGTCAATAAGACAGTGGTAGCCGAAGAAGAGAAAGGAGAAGGATTTGAGAAACACGAATGTGACAATATCGGTAGGAATTTGTGAGGATGCGGAGCAAGTAAAAAAAATCCTCCTAAAAAACTTGATAGTTCAAGAGAAAGACAGACAGGTCTAGGGAGGCTTCATTTTCTGGCAAATGGTGAAACACATTTTTAATCAGAGAGAAAGGAGAGGAAGGACACAATAAAATGCTATATGAGAGAGGTAATAACTGGTGCAAAGTCCCTTAGGAAGCAACAAGGAGTGTGTACTTGAACCCATTTAGAGTAGCTGAACAATCAAAGAAAAGACCTATTAGTATTTGAGATGAGAGACAAGCTGACCAGGAAGAATAATTCATCTTGTAATTTTTGATGTAAAGATCAAACAAATAAAAAAACTGAGATGCCAATGGCCTATATTTTCTCTGTGAAAGATGCATTTGGGGACTTTTGACCTTGACGACAAGACACTAAACATCTCCATATGACCCTCACCCCATACCAAACACTCTAACTTCACAATTCAAATCTTTCCTATAGTATATCTTCTGCTGAGCAGTTGTCCAACTTCCACTTTGCTTTCAAATCCTGAAAAATGGAATGCACGAGGAAATACACTTGTTCCACAAGAGAGTGAATGTTAGGGTCGATAAGAAGTGATATAATGAAATGTGCCTTCCAACAAGAGGTAGCAAAGAATTATAATCATAGTCCCCAAAAGGGATACCCATTAAATTTTAAAATTAATTCAACACAAGCTTAGTAAGTTAAAATGTAAACACCTTAAATTTCTGAGCGGAATGCATTATGAGACTGAACTTACCTGGAATTCACCACCTTCTTCAGTCCTCAAATACCTTCTCCCAAAGACAGGAGATGATTTCTATTCTGATCTATACAAATAATACTGTATGCAGGTAGAGAAAAGCTCAAAGCGTTTTTTTGAGTTTGGGCTGATGCAGAGTTTCTACTATGCTGTAAGGCATTTGCAAGTTACATTAAAGAGGTTCCCCCCTGCCTCACTATTCTAGACCCTGTTATCCATCAAGTCCTTGAGAATGTTGAAATATGTTTTCAAATGCTTTTTTTTGCTATGATACTAAGGGACTTTACATTAGTATAAGGAACCAAGCAACATGTGCCAAGCAACATGTGTCAGAGTATAGGCTTTGGAGTTTGACAGATTGTATTCACATCCTGTTTTCTGCTACTTCATCTCTGAGTAAGTGAAACATTGCAAATTTACTCAAAGTTTTGATTCATCATCTATGAAATAGAGTTGACAATACAAAATCATTGAATATAATGCCATGGGATTATATGTTATATACTTTTCCCCCTAAATTTTTATTTAAATTCTAGTTAGTTCACATATAGTGCAATACTGGTTTCAGGAGTAGGATTCAGTGATTTGTCACTTACGTACAATACCCAGTGCTCATCATAACAAGTGTCCTCCTTAATACCTATCACTCATCTAGCCCATCCCCCACCCACCACCCTCCAACAACCCTCAGTTTGTTCTCTATCATTATGTGCATCATTTTGTGTATTAAGCATCTCTTATGGTTTGTTTCTTTTTTTTCCCCTTCCCATATGTTCATCTGTTTTCCTTTTTTTAAGATTTTATTTATTTATTTGAGAGAGAGAGAGGGAAAGAGAATGAGGGAAAGAGAGAGAGAGAATGTGCACAAGCTAGAGGAGGGGTAGAGAAAATGAGTCCCCACTGAGTATGGAACCTGAAGTGGGACTTGATCCTGGAACTCTGGGATCATGACCTGAGCCAAAGGCAGACACTTAACTGACTGAGCCACCCAGGAGTCCGATCTGCTTTGTTTCTTAAATTCCAAAAACAAGTGAAATCATGTGGTATTTTCTTTCTCTGACTGACTTATTTAGCTTATCTAGCTCCATCCATGTCATTGTAAATGGCAAGATTTCATTCTTTTTGATGGCTGAATAATATTCCACAATGGAATATTATATATCATTATAATGGGTGTGTGTGTGTGTACATACCACATCTTCTTTATCCTTTCATCAGTCAATGGATATTTGGGCTCTTTCCATAATTTGGTTATTGTTGATAAAGGTGCTATAAACATCAGGATGCATGTACCCCTTCAAACCTATATTTCTGTATCCTTTGCATAAATACCTAGGAGTGCAATTGCTGGGTCATAGGGTAGTTCTATTTTTAACTTCTTGAGGAACCTCCATACTGTTTTCCAGAGTGGTTGCACCAGTTTGCATTACTATCAGCAGTGTAAGAGGGTTACCCTTTCTCAGAATCTTTGCCAACAACTGTTGTTTCCTGTGTTATTACTTCTAGCTTTTCTCACAGATGTGAAATGGTATACATTGTAGTTTGATTTGTATTTCCCTGATTATGAGTGATGTTGAGCATCTTTTCATGTGTCCATTACCCATCAGGATGTCTTCTTTGGAAAAATGTCTATTCATGTCTTCTGCCCATTTCTTAACTGGATTATTTTTGGGGTGCTGAGTTTGGTAAGTTCTTGATATTTTGGATAATAACCTTTTATCAGATACATCATTTACAAATATCTTCTCCCATTCTGTAGGTTGCTTTTTAGTTTTGTTGATTGCTCCCTTCATTATGCAGAACCTTGTTATCTTGATGAAGTCCCATTATTTCATTTTTGTTGTTTGCTTGCTTCTGGTGACATGTCTAATAAGAAGTTGCTATGACCAAAGCCAAAGAGACTATTACCTGTGTTTTCCTCTAGGATTTTGATGGTTTCCTGTTTCATCCATTTTGAATTTAGTTTTGTGTATGGTGTAACAAAGAGGTGCAGTTTCAGTCTTCTGCTTGTTGCTATCCAGTTTTCCCAACTCCATTTGCTGAAGAGACTTTTTTTCTATTGGATACTCTTTCCTGCTTTGTCAAAGATTAGTTGACCATACAGTTGTGAGTCCATTTCTGGGTTTTCTTTTCTGCTACGTGTCTGTTTTCTATGTGTAATTCAGTGTGTCACATGGTGATGATAAAGCTGTGAGCTTGATATACACTGCTCAAACTGCATGGATTTCATGAATTTAAAGTCATTTTTTAAAAAATTTCAATGATAAGAAGTGTTGCAAGTGAAAAATACAGCGTGGAACAAAAAGACAAAGTTGGAGACTTGCCGAAATATATGTTAACAATCATGGCCAGGGAATCCTACTTTGATATGAAGTGTCAGCTTAGCTTTGAAAAATGAATAGAAATGTATTGGGTAAAAAGAAGAGAATGGTAGGGAGAAGAATACCTGTGAAAGCCTCACATCTGGAAAGAGCACATTGTGCTGTAGGTAATGAAAGAAGACCCCTGTGGGTAAAGGGAGGCAGGGAGAGAACCTAACCCAGAGGAAACTATTGACAGTTTTAAAAGAGAAGGCAATTTCATCAGAGGAAATATTTTTAAACTTCACTATAAAAATGGGTCACCTATTTAATGATAAGTAGGAACTATGGTTTTTTAATAAAAAAATGGTTGATCAGGGGTGCCTGGGTGGCTCAGTCAGTTAAGCATCAGACTCGTAATTTTGGCCCAGGTCCTGATCTCACTGGTTGTGGGACTGATCCAGGTCGGGCTCTGTGCTCAGTGGGGAGTCTGCTTAGGATTCTCTCTCTCCCCCAACTCGCACATGTTCTCTCTCTCTCAAATAAATAAATCTTGAAAAACAAAGCTGATGAGTTTCCTATCAAAAGTACTGATATAAAAAAAGTATTGACATATATAATAAGCATGCTATAGGAAAAAAGCAGCATTTATTTTTTATGTTTTAATTTATCCTCAATTTTTAAATTGAGATATAACTGACATGTAACATTATATTAATTTCAGGTGTACAACAGTATGATTTCATATTTGTATATATTACAAAATGATCACAATAAATCTAGTCAATATCCTTCACCATACATTTTTATAAAATTTTATTTTCTTGTCCTGAGAACTTTTAACATCTACTCTCTTAGTAAGTTTAAAAAATGCAGTACAGTGTTATTAAGCTACAGTTACTGTGCTGTATGCTACATTTCCATGAATTTATTTATTTCAAATCACAATTTTGTACATCTTCTTCCCTACACCCATTTTTCCCACTCCATTCCCCTTACCTGTGGCAACTGCCAATTTTTTCTCTGTATCTATGAGCTCTTATTTATTTATTTATTTTTATAGAGTCCACCTATAAGTGAGATCATCTGTCCTTTTCTGTCTGACTTATTTTGCCCTCGTGGTCCACCCATGTTGTTGCTAATTGCAATATTTCTTTCTTTTTTATGGCTAAAAAAGTGGCTGCACCTATTTATAATCCCCCCAACAGGGCACAAGAGTCCCCTTTTCTTCACATCCTCTACAATGCTTATTATTTCCTGTCCTTTTGATAAAAGCCATTCTAACAGGTATGGGGGAGCATCTGCATTTCCCTGATGGTTCGTAATGCTGATCATATTTTCATGAATGTATTGGCCATCTGTATGTGTTCTCTGAAAATACATCTATTCAGATCCTCTACCCATTTTTAAATCAGACTGCTTGTTTTGTTTTCATTTTTGTTTTTGCTATTGAGTTGAATGAGTTTTTATATATTTTGATTGGTAACCCCTTATCAGATATATGATTTGCCAAAAGAATTTTAGAGCCACATTTTCTAGAGAAAAAATTTTTTAATACTTGGCAAAATATGTCTCTTCATAAATAACATAGATGGTATTGTCATTAATATTGTCAACTTTTACTATTTATAGCCTTTTCCAAATGGTTTAATAAAATGAAATTATAGTATCCACAGGTTTTGACATCATCATCTCTCCTCCTCTTCTTCATATTTGGTAAGCTGAATAAAAACACTGGCCATAGCTTTTAAAATCCATCCAAGTAGCCATATTTGACATGTGGGGAAATTCTTTAAATCTACTGAATCTTGAATTATTTCCTACTTTTCTTTTTATGTAAATGACTTAGATGCTTCTTAAAAATATAGAAACTAAACTTTCATTTTTGAATATTTGGAAACTAGTGATAATCCGAGAGGAGAAAACTACATACACACACATACTCCCCTACATACATAAGTATTCATAATACCAGTATTTAGAAAGAGACAATTAACTTTAAATATGCACCTTGGAAACAATTTTTATCACATGCAAATATCTGAACTAAAAAGAACACAATATTTAATATCTAAAAGTATACTAAAATATATTTCCATATCATTAGTCTTAACTTCCATCATTCCTATAATGGCTACATAGAATTCCTTTCACTGTTTTTCTCTAATTTTCACATTGCTTTTCATCTCTTGTAACTTTCTTCTTTTGCTACAGAACACCTTTTTATAAATCATTGTCTTGAAAGATTCTTGTTGATGAGAAAAGTATAGTACACACTGAGGCAAAAGTAAGAAGAATTAAGAACACTGGAAACTTAGGTGTATTGTGTAGTCTCAGAATATTCAATTACTAGCTTTTCAAGTATAATAGATACTAACAAACTGGAATAAGTAAAGTGCACAAAGAACTGTTTGAAAAATTATTTATAATAACATTCTTTTATCGTACTGAAAAGATGCCAAATACTTATTTAAAAGAAGGCAAAATGAATATTTATCTTATTTATATATATTTTATATATTTATATATTTAAATCTATAATAAATTATAGATTTATCATATATAAATTATATATTTATATTCATGCACTGCATTATTAATCAATCATTAAATTAAGTATTGAAAACAAAATGTTGGAAATCTTGGGAAATGTTCCAACATTAATTTCTCAAAAGAAATTTGATTCTTTCTAAACAGTGTATAGATGATGGTAAAACATACATATATAAAAAATGGGAAGGAAAAACCAGTGATTCTTTTTTCTTATGTCTGGATTGAAGTTTTATATACAATTTTAACTTATAACTTTACTTTTTTTCAAATTGTGGTATTAGGAGCACATATTATTTAGCAGTAAAATATTCATCATTAAATGAAAGGACTCTTGGGATACCTGGTTGGCTCAGTCAATTAAGTGTCTGCCTTTGGCTCAGGTGATGATCTCGGGATCCTGGGATCAAGCTCTGCATTGGGCTCCCTGCTCAGCAGGGAGCCTGCTTCTCCCTCTGCCCTTTCCCCTACTTGTGCACCCGCGTGCATGCATGCATGCTCTCTCTCTGACAAATAAATAAATAAAAATCTTTTTTAAAAAATGAAAGGAGTTTTGCAAGAGATGAGTCTTTACGGAATCCTCTAAGATTTTATAGAAAATTAAGAAATAGTGTTAAATGGTATATTTGTACTTTCTCTCTCCTTGGTACTAAAAACAACTTAGTTCTCCCTCCAAATTTTGCCACATGCACATATTAACACAGAATGCATAGGAACACTCACAAATAACACTGATGTTCTAAGAGAATTTGTTTTTCATGACACCCTATTTAGGTATCATGGAAAATTGGATCTTGAAAAACAGCTTTTGAAACAAACAAGTTCGGTCCACTTTCTTTCCTAATATTAGTAGATTGACATGTTCTCATTATATGGCAGAAATCATTTAATATCTATTGTCATTGATTTGAAAGCCAAAGGTAATTTCAAAAGTTGATTAATTATTCTTACATTCTTTATGAGAAAATGGTTTTATTTTTTGCTAGATACTATTTGAAATTGCAATACCTAAAAAATAAATGTCACTACATTTTACCATAAAATATGTTCTTATTGCCATGATTATAACAGGAAACCTTCTAACTGCCTATGAATTCAAAGTCAAGCCTCTGTCTTCTGTCCTCATAGATATTACTATTCATTAGTTTTGAAGTTCATTTTATATTTCATGCATAACTTTGTTAAATAAGGCTCTGGCCATAAAACAATGTTTATCTAAGCTGTAATTCTATTCAGTTATTTGGTAAAATCTTACATATATTCTTGTGAAGTGAACAGGGAATGTGCAAAAATAATTCAGGGCAATAAACTGTTCCACAGAATATTAACTACACCACTAGTTTATGTCATCACATAATTTCTTAATTTCCACATCATTTCACATAATTTCCTCAACAGGTAATTCATTGTTGTCTGTGCAGATAACAGATAACATGGTAGGATACACTGTATTTCTTTATTATATTATTTATTAAGAAAGGTGGTATTACAAGGATGTTAGGAGTCTGGGATGATTAAGTCATTCACCGTTAACAAGGTCCAGTCTACTGAGGAGAATGGGCTAGTCAACAATGGACAAAGTGGAATCCCAAGTCTAGTTAATAATAAGGACATCAAAAACAACAATAACAAAACAAAACAGTAAGAAGAATGTCATGAAAAACAGCAACAGTAATAACATCTTAACATTTGAGAGTAACTGTGCTAAAAATACAAATCGTGATTGTTGATCCCAAGGAATGATATTAATCTCATTTAACAAGTTAAAAATAAACAAAGAAAACCACCCGAGTCCCAGGTTAGAGAGATTATGTAATTTTTCAGAGTACAGATGTGGTAAGTAGCAGAAACAAGATTTGAATCTTTGTCTGACTAGAGAATCATCATCAATAGCCACTGATTGTCCAGAGAAGTAGGAAAAAATACAGAAAGAAAAAACTTACAGACCTATCAGTTGGAAGAATCATTAGGGAGACTATAAACAAGATCAATATGTATACTTTTATGAACAAAAGCAAGACAGAATCAGAACTAAGAAGCAGGGCAAACTACAGAATGAAGACCTAAAAAACACAATGAAAGATCCAAAACTATTATCATAAACATATTTGATATGAATATGTGTTGACATAGGATCTGGTTAGATAAATTCACCACCAAGGCTTTTGCTTTCTAGCAGAGAAACAAAAGCAAGACTGGAAACCTAGCAGTTTAAAGTGCATAGCTAATGAGTGGGAAGTGATGGAGTAAAGAATATATCCATTTAGTTTTATGCACCTGTACATTTATGTAAAAATTACTGGAGGTGCATTTCTCCATTTCATTAAAATGAAAAGTAACTATATATCCAATACTATTTTATTTATTGGATTATAATCCAAGGTATAAAATAAACTTCCACAAGTCAAAACTAATATAAAGAAATAATTGAATGAATACATAAATTATGGAGAAGAGACAAATCTTCCTGCAAATTCCAAGTAATTTATGCAGATACTCAACACTTGAGGAGGCAGAGCAAAATCCCTCACTCTTTAAATATGAGATGCACAGAGTGATTTCCTTTGAAAGAGAAAAGTATGGGAAGTGGTAAAATAAGTAACTTTAATGTGGAGAAACTTGACAAACACCCGTTTGACCAGGTGATCAAAATTAACAGTGACATTACATTGATAGTACTCGCCTTTGTTATGATATGATGACAATGGCACTTCTGTGTTCTTCCACCCTCAAACCCATAACTTCAGTCTTGTCACGGGAAAATAAAAATGAGTCGATCTCCATTTGAGTGGCATCCTACAAAATACCTGACCCATATATCTCAAAATTACCAAGGTTATCAAAAATATAAAAGTCCATATAAAGTATAAGGAGACATGACTAATAAATGTAATGTAGTATCTTAGATAAGGAAAAAAAGGGGTAAAAGGACATTAAAGACTGAGAATATATTGATGCTATCTGGACACCAATCCATAGGATCCTTCTATACTCAGAAGATTAATAGTAGCTGAACTCTATAGCCCAATGTTTACATCATTCACCCCACTTCATCTCATCATGAAGGCATTTTATCATCTCAGATTATCACAAGAAGAGTGAGTACCATACAACAAGATATTTTGAAGGAAAAAGAGTTCACACTTACATATTTTATTTTATTAACAGTATATTGTTATAACTGTTCAATTATATTATTACTGTTGCTAATCTTTTATTTTGCATAATTTATTAAAGTTTAATAAACTTTATCATGGGGGGTGTATGTACAGAAAGAAACAGTATATGAAACAGTATGTACAGAGCTTGGTACTATCTGGGGTATCAGCCATCCACCAGGGGCTTGGAACATAACCCCATGGAAATGGGAGGACTGCTCCATATGAAAAATACATACAACTTGGGGTGCCTGGGTGGCTCAGTCAGTTAGTTTCTGCCTTTGGCTCAGGTCATGATTCCAGCGTCCTTGGGTAAAGTTCCGAATTGGGGCTCCTTGCTTGGTGAGGAGCCTGTTTCTCCCTCTGCCTCCCACTCCCTTTGCTTGTGTGCTCTCTCTCTCTCTGTCAAATAAATAAGACCTTTAAAAAAAATACATTGTTTTTGGTCACGATTCCAGGGTCCTGGGATCAAACCCCGCATTGGGCTCTCTACTCAGCAGGAAGCCTGCTTCTCCCTCTCACACTCCCCCTGCTTGTGTTCCCTCTCTTGCGTCTCTCTCTGTCAAATAAATAAAATCTTTTTTAAAAAGTTGCTTTTATCCAAACTGAAATCATCCTCTTTTTAAATCCTCTTTTTCCACTACATTTTCCATTTCTGTTGAATTCCCTAAATGATACACTTTCTAGCTCTTTTGTTTTCCCAGCATAACACTGGTTCTCACTTTTTATAGACTTTACCTCATTGTCATTTCCACTTTAGTTCATTCTTTTGTTACCCCATCTGATTTTTGTGCACTTGTTTGTTTTTAAAAGAGCAGTTTTAGGTTTACATAAAAGGAACTGAACGTACAAAGAGTTCCCATATACTCTCTGCCCCCACATTGACACAATCTCCTCCACTGTCAATATCCACTATCAACATTACAGGGGTACATTTCTTACAATTGATGAGCCTAACTTGACATATCATTATTCCCCCAAATCCATGGTTTTCACTGGGGTTCATTTTTGGAGTTCATTCTAAAGGTTTTGACAAAAGTGTATTGATAGTACATGTATCTACCACATTATACAGAATACTGTATTCTGTATACAGAATTATAAAGAAACTGCCAAGCTGTCTTTCTGTGCTTTGCTTATTCATCCTTTCCTCCCCCTTAACCAATGGCAACCACTGATATTTCTACTGTCTCCATAGTTTGCCTTTTCCGGAATCTGGCCATGTAGTTAGAATCATTCAGTATGCATATTTTTCAGACTGGTTTCTTTCACTTAGTTTATGTATAGTTATTTGTAACTATATGCTTACATTTCCTCCATGTTTCTCATGACTTGATAGCTCATTTCTTTTTAGTACTGGGTAATAGTTTATCATCTGGACCTACCACAATTTATTTATCCCTTCACCTACTCAAGGACAACTTGATTACTTCCAAGTTTGGGCAATTATCAAGAAAGCCACTATAAACACCTATGAGCAGTATTTTCTTTACAACTAAGTTTCAACTCTCTTGATTAGCATTTGATTGGATTTACTCACAAGTAAATAGCAACCAGCATGATTGTTGTGAAACCATATGGTGAGAATACCTTTAGATATGGAAGAAACTGGCAAACTCTCTTCCTAAGTGGCTGCACCATTTTGCATTCACACCAGCAATGAATGAGAATTCCTGTTGCTCCAAATCCTTGTTAGGATTCTTTTTATATATCTATTAGAATGTCATTCTATGTAGATACCTAATAGATATGTAGTGGATACTCCATTGTTTTAATTGGCAATTCCATAATGATATATAATGCTAAATGTCCTTTCATATGCTTGCTTTTTGCCATCTGTGTATCTACTTTGATGACGTGTCTGTTGAAGCCTTTACCCATTTTTAAAATCTAGTAGTTTATTCTCTTATTGTTGAGTTTTAAAAGTTCATTGTGTATTTTGGATAACAGTCCTTTATTAGATGTATCCTTTGCAAATATTTACTCCTAGTCTGTAGCTTATCTCCTTATTCTCTTCATAATGCCTTTTGCTGAGCAGAAAATTTTAATTTTAATGAATTCCAGCTCATCAATTATTTATTTCATGCATCACAACTTTGGTGTTGCATCTAAAATGTAATCACCATAGGCAAGGTCATCTCGATTTTCCCCTATCCTATACTCCAGGAGTTTTATAGTTTTGAATTTTATAGTTAGATCTATGATTGATTTTGATTTAGTTTTTATAAAGGTTAAAAGGTCTTTGATTGATTTGTTTGTTTCTTTGTTTATTGCATTAAAAGTTCAGTTGTTTGAACACCTTTTATTTAAAAGCCTATCTTTTTTCCATTGTATTGCCTTTCCTTCTTTGTCAAAGAGTTGAGTCTACTTCTGGGCTATTTTGTTCCATTGGTCTATTCTTTAACTAATATCACAGTGTTTTGATTACTACAGGTTTATAGTAAGTATTGAAGTTGGGTAGTAACAAGTTGTTGTTGTTTTTTAATACTATCATTTTTCTCACTCTTAATTGGTTTTATCCCAATTCTGCCACATAACCTGCTTTAAAAACTTTAAGGGCTCCCCTGGATTTTTCAACTAAGTACATATTGTGTACTTCAATTTTTGAACTCCCTGCTTAATCTTAAAGCATTATCTTCCATGACTACCCTATTTTACTCTATAGTACCAATCAAACTAACTGACCTCTTTATTCCTGAAACACTTTGACAAAAATGGCATGTCTTTGCTTACCCTATTTCCTTTACTGAACTGTCCTTTCTCTTTCTTTACATAATTTGCCCAAAATTCATCTCTCCCCTTAAATAATCAAAACATACATTTCCTTTTTCTATCCCAAATATATTTGATATCTATTCCTTCATTCCAAATACAAATATACTTTTATCTCCTTTACAATCTGAAGTTTCTTTATAGTAATTTATTTTTTCTTTTTAAAATTTTATTTTATTATTTATGTGAGAGAGAGAGATAGATACACAGATAGAAACAGAGATCATGAGTGGGGAGGAAAGGGAGAAGCAGAGCCAGATGTGGGGCCTGATCTGACATGAGCCAACCCAAAGGCAGATGCCCAACCGACTGAGCCACCCAGGTGCCCCAGTATAGTTATTTCTGTAAATAATTAGAGTGCATACACTGAACATAAAGGCAATTCTTGCTCATTTTTATATCTCCAACATCACTATTTCAGTGCCCTGGTTTGTTTGCTGTTTTTAATTAAAGGCCAACTCCAAAAAATGTTAAAAAATTTAAAATGAGAAGATGGAAGAAACTCTTCTTTCCAATTTAATGTTCTATGAATTAACAGGGGTTCATACAACAGGGGTAGATACAATATGAGATAAAAAAGCAGGGGCTTTATAGAATGAAGAAAGCTACCAAAAAATAGAACATGGGGGTGAGAGTGCCTTTTTAGAGTTTATGATTAAATTAGCTTAGAAAAAGTCTAGTAGAAGAGGAATATCTTTAATTTAGTTATTTTTTAACCCCAAACCAAAAGGTTTGTGTGAACTAGTTTATAATCCTTTAGTGAAATAATATACTTTAGTTTCCCTGAGGTCTTGCTTGGAATTATTTTTATTAGTTTTTTTTTTTCCCCAATAATGACCCTTGATTTTAAATTTTATCATAGTTATTATCTTTATAAGATGTTTATATACTAACATATTTTGTTTTGTTTATTAAAGCAAAAATTGTACCAGGCAATGTGAAACAGGCAAGGAATAATTTATTCAAGGCTTTTACAATAGGCGACACAGGCCAGAACTAAAGTCTGCATTTAACTTAGCTGAAATAAAGAGGCTGAGCTAGTGGAAAAGTACTGGAGAACTTTGGGAAATGTTTGTCAGTGGAAAGTGTGGAGTATATTGAGTTATTCCTAAGATTGCAAATACTTTGCTCTGCGATTAAGCCATCTGTGTTTGCTAATTGGTGCCTATCAAAGTCAGGTTTCTATTATCCCACAGGGCCTTGGAGATAGGGTGATATCTTGCTTGATGATTATTATTTCAAAGGGATGGCTCTCAGGTCCTTAACAAAGACATCCCTGAGTCTTAAAACAGCAAGCACCTTTAAAAGAAGTTTACCTATGTCTCAAAGGGGCAGGGAAAGAATTTACAACTATAAGTTTTCTCAAGTAAATGCTTGAAGAAAAAGGAAGTCTGGGGCCTAGAATCTGAAGGAAGCCTAACTAAAGTTTATTCAATGGATGAGAGACATTAGTGTTCTTTTGTCAAAGGCTAAGGGTATACCTTCTGATTCTGGGGATGTGCCTTCTTTTTGCCATATGGAAAGTGGTTCAGTAGCTGTTTTCCACAGTACACGGAATTAATTTTTAAAAATATTCAAAGCTAAAGTAACATGACCCCTTAATATATTGCAATGTCCTTAATTTGGTATTTGCAATTAATCTAGAATGTGCGTACTACTATTATCCCAACCTTAAAAAGGAAACCTTTCATAAGTTACAACATGGATGAAATGTGCAGATTTGGTGTTAAGTGGAATAGGTTAGTCACAGAAGCCCAATTATTTCATGATTCCACTTAAATGAGGTATCTAAAGTAGTCGAGCTCATAGAAGCAGAAAGTGGAATGGTGGTTACCAGGAGCTGCAGGGAGGAGGAATGGGGAGGTGCTATTCAGTGACTGCAGAAGTTCAGTTATACAAGATGAAAAAGTCTAGAGATGTGCTCTACAACAATGTGCATATAGTTAACAATACTGTATTCTACATTTAAAAATGTATTAGGAGAGTAGATTTTATATGATGTGTGTTTTAGTCCCAGTTACAAAAATAAAAAGAAATCAGCTCAGAGAGAGGTTTAAAAATATGGATATCTGCCTATAGTGAACAATCTAATAAGTCATATTCAAACCCCAGCAGCCTACAACAAAGCCTGAGCACTTAGCCATCCATTTTATTTGAAGTCCATTATACTTAGGGATTTTGGAGCACTCAGAATAAGGAGGGTGGGGTTGAGGAGATGTGAGGTCACTTTAATAATCAAAATGTGGGGGTTCAACTGGATTCTATAACATCACTTAATTGCTATCTAACCTAGGGCATATCATGAACATTTCTGAAACTCATTCTTCTCGACTACACAAAGGTAATAGTGATACTTTCTCCCCACTGTGCTCTATTAAGGTTAAGATTAGACCATCCAAAGCAAAGTATTCCTAAGCTTTGTGAATATTAAAAATTGGGATTCTAATAGTAAAATCTCAATTCTGTGTTGATGCCAACCTTTACCCTTCACATCAGTGCAACCCCCTGCCATAGGAGATATTTGAGGAAAAGAGGAAACCTAAGGACATACAAATCTTCAAGGTTAGTAATCAAATCCAAACATCCTCAGAACCAGATATACGAGGATCATTTACATTTGTCTTTCTTTAGAAGAACACTATCCAAAAGAAATATAAAACAAAGATGGGGGCATCACATTGCCTGATTTCAAGCTGTACTACAGAGCTGTGATCACCAAGACAGCATGGTACTGGCACAAAAACAGACACATAGATCAATGGTACAGAATAGAGAGCCCAAACATGGATCCTCAACTCTACGGTCAACTCACCTTTGACAAAACAGGAAAAAATATGCAGTGGAAAAAAGACAGTTTCTTCAGTAAATGGTTCTGGGGAATCTGGACAGCTATATACAGAAGAGTGAAACTCGATTATTATCTTACACCATACACAAAGATAAACTCTAAATAGATTAAAGACCTCAATATGAGAAAGGAATCCATCAAAATCCTAGAGAAGAACATAGACAATAACCACTTCAACATTGGCCACAGCAACTTCTTTCAAAATACATCTCCAAAGGCAAGAGAAACAAAAGTGAAAATGAACTTTTGGGACTTCATCAAGATCAAAAGCTTCTGTACAGCAAAGGAAACAGTCAACAAAACAAAGATATTTACAAATGACACTACAGATAAAGGGCTGGTATCCAAGATCTATAAAGAACTTCTCAAACTCAACACTCAAAAAAAAAAAAAATAACCAAGTAAAAAAATGGGCAGAAGACATGAACAGACACTTCTCCAAAGAAGACATAAGCATGGCTAACAAACACATAAAAAAGTGTTCAACATCAGGGCGCCTGGGTGGCTCAGTGGGTTAAGCTGCTGCCTTTGGCTCAGGTCATGATCTCAGGGTCCTGGGATCGAGTCCCGCATCGGGCTCTCTGCTCAGCAGGGAGCCTGCTTCCCTCTCTCTCTCTCTGCCTGCCTCTCTGTCTACTGTGATCTCTCTCTGTCAAATAAAAAAAAAAAAGTGTTCAACATCATTAACCATCAGGGAAATTCAAATCAAAACCACATTGAGATGCCATCTTACACCTGCTAGAATGGCAAAAATTGACAAGGCAAGAAACAACAAGTGTTGGCGAGGATGTGGAGAAAGGGGAACCCTCTTACACTGTTGGTGGGAATGCAAGCCATTTTGGAAAAGAGTGTGGAGATTCCTCAAAAAGTTAAAACTAGAGCTAAACTATGACCCAGCAGTTGCACTACTGGGTATTTGTCCCAAAGATACAGATATACTGAAAAGAAGGGCCATATGCATCTCAATGTTCATATCAGCAATGTCCACAATAGCCAAACTGGAAGGAGCCAAGATGCCCTTCAACAGATGAATGGATAAAGAAGATGTGGTCCATATATACAATGGAATATTACTCAGACATCAGAAAGGATGAATATCCACCATTTGCATCAACATGGATGGAGTAGAGGAGATTGGGAAACAAACTGAGGGTTTCAGGGGGGAAGGGGTGGGAGGATGGGTGAGCCCAGTGATGGGTATCAAGGAGGGCACATATTGCATGGAGCACTGGTGTTATATGCAAACAATGAATCATGGAACACTACATCAAAAACTAATGTTGTGTTGATTGTATGGGGACTAACATAACACGAAAAAAGAAAAAAGAAATATAATGGCAGCCACAACTGTAACTTCAAATTTATTGGTAGCCACATGCCTAAAAAACCCTAAATAGCTGAAATTAACTTAATGCTAAACTTTATTTAACTCAATTTCCAAAATACTGTCATTTCAACATATGGTCAATATAAATATTAATGAGGGGAACCTGGCTGGTTCAGTCAGTAGAGCATTTGACTCTTGATTTCTGGCTCATGAGTTCAAGGGATTACTTAAAAATATATATAAATAAATAAATAAGAATTTTTGATGCAATTGTTTATCTTTTTTTCTGAGTCATTAAATCTAGTGTTTATATTAGACCAACGGGACATTTCAATTTGAATGTTAAATTTCTATGTATGTACTTGATCTGTATTTAAATTTCATTAAAGTTAAAGTTGAAAAAGGCAATTCAGATACCCAAGTTGCAACAAAGATGCTTATGTTTTTCCAACAACTGAATTGAGCAACAGTTTTAAAATTTAAATTCATTAAAATTAAACAAAATTTAAAATCAGTTCCTCATTTGCACTAGTTAAATTGCAAAATAACCACATGTGGGCGCCTGGGTGGCTCAGTGGGTTAAGCTGCTGCCTTCGGCTCAGGTCATGATCTCAGGGTCCTGGGATCTAGTCCTGCATCGTGCTCTCTGCTCCGCAGGGAGCCTGCTTCCCTCTCTCTCTCTCTCTGCCTGCCTCTCTGTCTACTGTGATCTCTCTCTGTCAAATAAATAAATAAAAATCTTAAAAAAAAAATTAAAAAAAAAAACACAAAAAACCACATGTGCCTGGTGGCTCCATGTGGCTCAGAGGCCCATCCTCTCATTCCTGCTGCCACTGAGATTTTTGAGTGTGAACGAATTGGGGGATACCATAGTCAAAGGCCACATCTCTACGTTACACAATGTTTGACATTCTGATCAAGAGAGAACTTGAGAGACGCCAAATGCAACCTATCTAATGCTCAAATGAATCTTGGATTTCATGTAGTCCAAACAGTTTATTTCATACACAAAGTAACAGAGGACTGGCCAAGAAAGCAACCCGCATGACAGCACAGTTAACGACTGCCTGACAGAGGTAATAATAAAACCAGGAGGTTGAGCCCCAGACCATTGCCTGCAGGATATGGTGCTAACAGCTGCTTGGGAACAGTAGCCCTAGGCAAAGTGCCACTGGAAAAGTTTTTTAAAGCATTTAGGTAAATATGAGTTCCAAGATTAAGTGTTATGGGAAAACCTCTCTATTGGGCTAAATGTTTGAGAGCAGATCTATACTGCACTCTGAACTGACTCTTCCAAGCCTGCCACTGATTGAGACAAGAAAAAAGAGAGAAACTTCTGTGAGAAAAATCTGGACATTCTGATGAGTCAAGGCTTGAATGGAAAATGAATTGTAGTAGTCAAGTCAACATTTTTTCTCCTACCTTCAGAAAAAAAGATGAAGATCCAGTACTAGAAACTTGTAAAATAGCACCTCTTATGATTCCTATGCCATACCTTTCAACTTCTACTTAAAGTCCTGAATGTTGGGGTTAATCACAGATAACAGGGTCTAAAGAAATTTACAGTATTCTTTTACTAAATAAAAGAATGTTCCATAGGCATAGAATTATGTGATGGTCTTTTGGAGTAGATCTATTTATTACAAAGGCATTCACATGATCAGTAATATTTGTTGTTTCACAACTCTTAGAAGGAGTGATCTATATATTTGATTTTGCCCAAATCCTAGCATTAAGACTTCATCACATTTCCTTGGTGGGGATGGGGCAAACAATCTTATGGGGAACCACGAGTTTCCCATTATTGTGCATTTGTGCACACACAATGGGGATATGGCCCACTCCTTTTTTAAAAAAGAGGTGTCTAAACAATAGACCACTTACTTAAGGAAAAAAGCATGCTATTAATTTACACTTGGCAACATAACTGTGCATGAACCAAAATAGTGAACATAGCTAATGCATTCTTTCTTTTGAATTAATTTTATTATTATAAAAAGGATTATTTTTCATGCCTGGGACAAGAACTAGCAAATTTGGGAAATTTCAACGTATTGTGTCAGTCTGCATAAGTCTGGAAAAATATTTCTTTTTTCAAAGATTTATTTATTTATTTGACAGACAGAGATCACAGGCAGAGAGGCAGGCAGAGAGAGAGGAGGAAGCAGGCTCCCTCCGGAGCAGAGAGCCTGATGTGGGGCTTGATCCCAGGACTCTGGGATCATGACCCGAGCCAAAGGCAGAGGCTTTAACCCACTGAGCCACCCAGGCGCCCCGGAAAAATATTTTTACGTATGACTAGACTTGCCAAGAAAATAGGGGTATTTCCACTCACTGGTCATAACACACTCTCATCTAGAAAAGCTGAAAGTGTTGCCAATTTTTTCTTGAAGATTCATTAAAGGGATTGTGTTGTAAGTTATGGTTTGGTTTGTTAGTGAAGCATAAACATGAGTGTACTCCCTTATGTATATTTCTATAAAATAACACAAATATATGGAATAATTTGGGGTTATTTGGGACAGATAACTTTGGGATAAAATTATTTTATGCAAATAATGCAAAAATGTCATTTGGAATATAATTCCATTGAACACCAATGGCTCAAATTTGAATAGGGATTCTATGACTTAATTTCAAAGTTAAGAATTGTATAATGCATTCCATTCAATGTCTCTCATATATATAATATATACTTTGGCTTTGGTCTTTGTTTACAATGCTGCAATTATATCATATTTTAAATCAACCACAAATTTATATCTAGTTGTTGAAACTAATTCTATTTTTCATTCATTATTTTTCTAGTTTTCTTTTCTCAAGTCTTTATACTATGATTACAATGAAAACAATGTGAACTTTCAGGTTGAATCCTATATGAGAAGAAAACGAATGTTTGACTTGAAAGATGTAAAATTAAGTTTTAGAAGGGCTTAATGGCCTTATGTACCCCAGTGTTCATAGCTGCAATGGCCACAATCGCCAAACTGTGGAAAGAGCCAAGATGCCCTTCAACAGACGAATTTGGATAAAGAAGATGTGGTCCATATACACAATGGTATATTACACCTCCATCAGAAAGGATGAATACCCAACTTTTGTAGCAACATGGACAGGACTGGGGGAGATTATGCTGAGTGAAATAAGTCAAGCAGAGAGAGTCAATTATCATATGGTTTCACTTACTTGTGGAGCATAAGGAATAACATGGAGGACATTAGGAGAAGGAAAGGAAAAGTGAATTGGGGGAAATCGGAGTGGGAGGCCAAGCATGAGACTGTGGACTCTGAGAAACAAACTGAAGGGTTTTGGAAGGGAGTGGGGTAAGGGGGGGTGGGTGAGCCTGGTGGTGGGTCTTAAGGAGGGCACGTATTGCATGGAGCACTGGGTGTGGTACATAAACAGTGAATCTTGGAACACTGAAAAAATCAAATTAAATTAAAAAATTTTAAAAAATAAAAGGACTAAATGGCACTCAATGTGAAATTGTGACATAAACATCTATACAATGCTAATGTGTCCCACCATGAAACTTTCCATTCATCCATAATATAAACTACCCAAACATTTTACTTTCAAGTATAGGAAAGCAAATGCTTTTTGAATGTGAAGTATGCAAGCATTCCTTTAGAAGGTGTAGCCAGGCTTTTAGAGCTTTTTGAATGTGAGCTGTCAGACACAGTGGGTGACAGGCTCAGCAGCCTGCTCATTCCTACTTCCACTGCGTGAAAGCTGCTGAAATATAAGGAAAATAGGATGTGATTCTGTAATATTCTTTCCAGAAAGTAAATACAACCTATATTATAGAGGCATCATATTATATTATGCGAAAAGGAGAGAGGTGTTTTTTTGTTTTTTGTTTTTTGTTTTATTACTTTAAAATGATAGAATTTTTTAAAATGTGAAGCTGAACCCTATTTTTTTTTCCACACAAAGGAAATGTGATAGCTTTACTCTTAAGACTTAAGGAGATTCAAGGTTATAGTTCCATCCTGCTTGAACTTGGGAATAATGATGACATTGAATAGATTCAGAATGAGAGCTTCAGTAGAGTTCACAAATTTGAAACAGTCTGCTGAAACCGTTGATGCTTGAAAAGAAATCAGGTTATGTCTAAAGAAATGAAGCAGAGAACAAAAGTAAATTAACCGTTCAGTCTCTTTGTCTGCCACGAAAGATTTTTAGGAAATGAATGGATCAGGGATATCACCACCATATCTCAGATATTTACATAAGTATACCAATGATACAAGATAGAACATTACATGGTTAACGGTTCATAACATGGTTAAGAAGTAAACATAAAATATGCCACTGTCTGAAGAAAGTGTAATTTATTTTTATGGTGTAAAAGGCAGGGGAAGACAGAAGGCTTCAAACAAGAGGGGACATCGGTGCTGTACTCTGAAAGGTGGGTATGTCTTTGCAGTGTGAGCAAATGTGCAGGGGTGGGAAATTTTAGGATTACATTCAGCATGGCTGGATACTAAATACCCAAGGGTGTACAGTGAGATAACCTAGGAAAAAGAGAATTTAACTAGTTTGTGGAGGACCTTGAAATGCAGACTAAGGAATGTGAACTAATTAGGGGACTATAGACGTTTGTCAAAGATTGTGTGTAACTGAGTGACATGGCCAGAACACTGACTTTTTTTCCTTAAAGATTTTTATTTATTTATTTGGGAGAGAGAGAGAGAGTGCGCGCATGCAAAGTGGGGAGGATGGACAGGCAAGAGGAAGAGGGAGAGGGACAAGCAGACCACACTGAGCAGGAAGTCCAATGTGGGGTTTAATCTCAGGACTCTCAGGTCATGACCTGAGCCAAAATCAAGAGTCAGCTGCTCAACCACCTGAGGCAACCAGGCCTCCTGGCCAGAACACTGGAGAAAGGACAGTTCATATGAATGCAACCTTTACCTTTGCTCAGGGCTCTCACTCAGATGTGTCCCATGCTTCTACAGTCACTATCTCAAAAACTGTAAAAATTTTATATTTCTTTTATAGGAGAATTCTAATGAGGTAATGGCACATGCGTGGTGGGGAGAAAACATGCTTGTAATATGCACCCTTGCTTATCATCCCACTTGCGATGCCCCATGAACACAAAATTCTGACTGAGCCAGACTGCATGGAAGTTTAGCCAGAATTAAAGCAAGCACAGGATCAGCATGTTATGTCTGGAATGACTGCTGAGAAGGGCCACAGGCAGCCCTGAGAGGCCCCACTTTGCATTTAAGCTAGAATAGGTGCATTGAACACAAAAAAAGAAGGTAATTCTGTTTAAGAAACACGAGAACCAGGGAATCCTACCTTTCTTACTCATTATACTTTGTATTAAGCCGATCACTTAAGCTGAAAATGATGATACAGAAACAAAAGGGACCATTTCCTTTAGTCTTTTCCTTACTCGCCAGTAAGCCAAATGTAGAGCATATAGGTAGACTGCTTGAGAGGTAGATTATTTAATCAATAATTAAATGAAAATAAAAACAGTTGATTTAGTTTTGTTACTTTTAATAAACACATCACTCCTAGTACAATATTCAATAATCGGTGTTCCACATTGCCCTGCCCTTATATATTTACATTTTAAAGAGGTCCAAGATCTAATAAGCTTCTTAAGTTGGGGGTTTGTTGGTAGAGATGATAGACTATAGTTTAGTTTTTAGACTATAGAACTTTAATAGCGAGGAAGTGGGATTGACTCCAGATGCTTCGTTTGTTATGTAACTATATGTAAGTTATGTTCTAGTGTGAGACTGGCAGAATTGCTTATTATCACTTCACTAATGCTTTCAGAACCAAAATCAAGTTTGTAGTAAGAGTAGCTCCTCCTGAGTAGGGTCACAGTTGGCCTACTTCTTTTGTATTAAGCATGATGTAGCCACATATTCAAATCAGCCCTAACATTAATAAAAAAACATAATATAATGGGGTAGAAAGAGGAACCACAAGACATCTGGAACACAAGGGAAAGTAGTGTTTATTATGTGTCTGCTTTTTCCTAGGTATTTTGCTAGACGTCTTATACAAGTCTTATCATCACACAGCCTGACAGATAAGCTATTTAATTTTTTTACGATTCAACTCAAGCTCAGAGAGGTTAAGCAATTTGCCCAAGGTCACATATCTGATGCTAACTGTAATAATAATCTAAAGAAATAACTAATAACCTAAAATAATAATAAATAATAATAATAATAAAATAAATAATAAAAAATAACCTAAAGAAATAATAACTGTACTAGTAACCCCATGACTGTTGCATGCTAAGGCTTTATTTTATTCAGCAATTTAATTTACACAAACTTTCTCCTCTGCACCTCACAACAACTCTAGGGTACAGTATGGGAGAAAGAGATGTTTAGAGAGATTAGAAAATGTGCCTAAAACCTCATATTACCAATGCCAGTGCTGGGAGTTGAATGCAGAAAGTCTGTCTCTGGAGTCTTTTTATCCCCTCCGTGTGATAATCAGAAAACACAGCTCGCATTTCCCAACAAGGCAAGGGATCTGCAGGTCTGTTTCTGACAAGGAAACGGGGATCAAAGAGGATCCAGGCAGGGAGACTCAGAATAAGTGAATAAAAGCCCTTCTCTTATAATTCCACTTGCTCTGTGTTAACCTAGCAGTTAAGTTTAAAAAAAATATTCAGTGGTATACATATAGGGAAAGAATAAGGATTTGGAAAGCAGAAAAAAATATCTTGGTTCAGAGATTTCTTTTTTTGTTGTTGTTGGGTTACCAAACCTCCATTTCTTTATCTGATAAGTATGTGGGGGGACACTTCCTGTAGGCCATTGGAGAGGGGGGGGGGGCGTTAAATGAGATGAATATGCCCAGCTCCTGTCACATGGTGGGCACTTGATAAATGTTAGTTTTTATGCTATTTTTTGGATCAGTATTTTTTAATATGACTTTAAATGGTTGTTTTGAGTAGGTAAATCAACCAATATTTTATCTATTTTTATTTTCTCATATTCTGTGTTCATCTTAGAGGGTATGTGGAGAGGCTTAATAAGAGAATGTACTAGTGAATGACAGAAAGAAAATACAGCACTAAGAGATGTTTTCAGACACTAAAGCATTGTTGGAGGAGGGAGGAACTAGGCAAATGTTAAAAAGACTTTCAATTCCAGGATTTTATGGCCATCAGAGACCTCAGTGAAAGCTGATAGGAGAACATCAGATCTCTCAATGGGAAATAGTTGTTTCTGCTTCTGAACAGAAAGAACAAATCGGGCTCCTGTTTCAAATTAAAATGATCATGGTTGTCTTCCTTCAAGATCACTCAGCCATCCTGTTCACCCTCATTTGGGAAAACAAACAAGTAAATACATACAAGCATTTACTGAGGTTCAACATGAAGGAAATATCTTTGATGAAGAAAAAAAAACACTAAATGAACTGACCTTGAGAGCTATGGATGAGCTGGTGACTACACTGTGCCCTTTCTCCTAAAGAGGAGCCTACCTGGGGCGCCTGGGTGGCTCAGTGGGTTAAGCCTCTGCCTTCAGCTCAGGTCATGATCTCAGGGTCCTGGGATCGAGCCCCACGTCGGGCTCTCTGCTCGGCGGGGAGCCTGCTCCCCGCTCTCCCTCTGCCTGCCTCTCTGCCTTACTTGTGATCTCTCTCTGTCAAGTAAATAAGTAAAAATTAAAAAAAAAAAAAGAGGAGCCCACCTGAGTTCTCCATGAATGGGGAGCAAAGCAAGCCAATATTGTTTACACCTGAGACTGAACGATATCTGAGAGAATGCTTTGGACTTCTACTCAAGAGAAGATAACATTTTATTTCATTTTTGCTGATTTCTAATTGTGTTACTTTGGGCAAGTGGTTTCAATATCCTGAATTTCTCCTCATTTAGAAAATGTAAAAACATAGGTCTTAAGCTTTATGGTACTTAAAAATCACCTGACAAACTTCTTTTAAACACGATATACACAATTTCCATTCTCTCCTTTAAGGATGTGGTAGGTAAGAGTAGGGCTCAGGAATTGAAACCAATTTCAGAAACAGAGTATTCTTTCATAAATTTGTAAATGTTTTATGTTCATGCTTTAGGGAACATCGACATTGATGCCTTTCAAGTTTATCATGATTATAAATATATATCCACAGTTACTAGCTCCTTCAAAAAAAATCATGTTCTGCAATTTTAATATTAAAATTTTGTGAACCATGAACAAGTTTCTTAGGTTGGTGTCAGGGATCATACGTATTCCATACTTTTCCAGTTTCCATATGTTGCCTGTACCCTCTTCAAGGAATTAGCCCTGGTCCTTTGATTTTCTTTAAAAGACTTTTTAGAGTTAGAAAATTTGAAATGGATCATTGAGAGCTTAGGGAAATATTAAATTTTCAGTTTGAGGTATATTTAAATTACTTTAAAATGACTTGTTATTCTCAGCAGTTTTGCTTAAATGATAACATTGAAGTCAAATGAAGGGAGAAAAAAATACACCTTCCCCTATCCCATTTCCTCCAGCTCGTAAATGTGCCTCATATTGTTTAATAGCATATCTACAATTAAACAAATTGTGCATTTTACTTTAACTTAGGGATTAAGACTTAATGTTCAATTTAAATGGGTCTTGTAATGTTTCTAACTCCTAGAGGTAAAAACATTTAATTTTTCTGAATGCACTGAGGAAATGAAAAGCAACAATGGCTTTTGCTTAGCACTGGGAGCCCTGCTTTGTTTTCTGTTGTTACACTTGCTTGCCCATCCCTGGCCAGGCAGAATTTATTCAATGGCATGGTATTGTCTAGGGACAACAAGAGGAGAAAATCTATACAAAGCAGTGGGTCCTAGAGCAGAGAAAAACTTGTGCCAGATTTTCAAGTTAAAACCAGATTTTGGCAGAGATTTGCAAAAATCCTTGTTTGCTACTACACCATGTTAATTGTGTGACATTTTTAGGCTCAAATATGTTTTTGACAGATTCTTGTTTAAAAAAAAATTCCAAGGTGGCTCCGTGGCGCAATGGATAGCGCATTGGACTTCTAAAAAAAAATTCCAGGGGAGAAGGATTTGTAAATGACATATCCAATAAAAGGTTAGTAAACAAAATATACAAAGAACTTGTAAAACAACACCCAAAAAACAAATAATCCAGTTTAAAAATAGGCAGAAGACATGAATAGACATTTTTCTAAAGACATACAGAGGGCCAACAGACATGTGAAAAAAAATGCTCCACTCATCATCAGGGAAATACAAATCAAAATTATAATGAGATACCACCTTGCACCTGTCAAAATGGCTAAAATTAACAAGTCAGAAAACAGCACATGGTGGTGAGGATGCAGAAAAAGGGGAACCCTCTGACACTGTTGGTGGGAATGCAAGTTGGAGCAGCCACTCTGGAAAACAGCATGGAGGTTTCTCAAAAGGTTAAAAATAGAACTACGCAATGACCCAGCAATTGCTCTACTAGGTATTTACCCAAAGGTTATAAAAAAAACTAATTTGAAGGGATACATGCACCTTGATGTTTATAGCAACATTATCAACAATAGCCAAATTATGGAAAGAGCCCAAACGTCCACTGACTAATGAATGGATAAAGAGGAAGTGATATATGTGTGTGTGTATGTGTATATATGTACACATATATATAAAACATGTATAATGGAATATTACTCAGCCATAAAAAGGAATGAAACCTTGCCATCTACAACAACATGGATGGAGACAGAAACTATAATGGTAAGTGAAATAAGTCAGTCAGAATCTGCTTCTCCTACTCCCTACCCCCTGCATCTCCCCACCCCTTGGCTCCTTCTCTCCCTCTTTAATATAAATAAATAAAATCTTTTTTAAAAAGATTTATTTAAAAAAGAAGAAAAACAGGATTAAGGCAATAGGCAGAAAGTATATAATTGAATTCAAGTAAAATTTGATGAAAACTTGATAATCTCCTGGGGATAAAAAAATTGTTTATAAAAAAATAAAAATTAAAAAACAAAACAAACAAAAAAAAAGAGTAAAAAAAAAAAAGAAAACTTGATAATCTCCTCTCTCTGCCTTATTAAAAAACAAGCAAAATTAACAGTCCTTATTTATTGAGATAGGAAAAATAGTTACAAATAAATGAAAAACAAACAAATGAAAAAACCATGTAAGGATTCTTTGGCACAAGATCTTCTAAAAAATGGAAGGAAAATGGGAAGGAAAAAAGCATCTACTGAAGGAATATTTCTCAAGAAGGCAAGATGTTTGACAGGAATTTTTTTCCTTGCCCTGTTGAATCATAAAAGAAAAGCAATGAGAAGCAAAAAAACAAATGCTTGGAGAAAAAACAATAGCAAATCCTTTGGTAATCTCAAGATACTTGAAGACAGTAGTTAGTGTACTGACATTAGGGAGTGTAGAAATTAAATTACTCATACATTTATTATTATAAAACAGCTTTTAATAGAAGACTGAGGAAGGGGTAGGAGGAAAGAATCTAAGCTGACTTGAGCTCAGCTGAGCTTGATTGTGCTCAGCGTTTTGACTATGTGCAAAATCTTCATTTAACAAATCAATCTATCTAGTTTAACTTAATTTTCTAAAAATATTTTCAAAATGTTATTATTTTCTTGCTTTAAAGCTGAGAAATCAGAACATCAATGGGATGATATAACTTCCCAAGTTTATACAACTAGTAAGTATTCAAGGAATTCTAACTCTTTTTCACTATACTGTACTACCTTACTGAAGAGACTAGGAATTAATTCATGCTGTTGAGCAGCAATTTCAACATGTACTTCTTGAGTTAAGTTGCATACATTATCTCATTTCACAGTGATATCAATGTTGAGAATAAGTGCCAATTTATAAATGAGGAAGAAAGGTTAAATCTGGGTTTCCCCAAACAATGATCTACATATAAATATCATACTCCCTAGATGTAGAAAAAAATGATGTCAAAATATTAGAAACATGATAACAGTGATTTTTCTATGAATCTCATTCTCTACCTGTTTTGAGTTTAAGAAGTCATTCCCTTTTCACTTTTGAAATTTTGATAAAAATATAGCAGTATTGTGTATGCTTGTTTTAATATGAAATTTTAAAGTTAGCAATTACAATATTATTATTTTAAATTTCTACTGTGTTCATTAACATATAATTCCATTGAGAAATAGAAAAAAAATTAATTGATTAGACATAAGGGTAAACTTTTAAAGTTGCAAGTTTTAGTCAACATTCTATAGGGAAAAAAGAGACCTTTATTTTTTAATTTTTAAAAAAAATTATTTATTTTGAGAGAGAGAGAGCATGAGTGTGAGGGGAAGAGAAAGAGAGAGAATCTCAAGCAGTCTCTGTGCTAAGCACAGAGCCCTTGATCTCACAACCCTGGGATCACTACCTGAGGCTAACTAACTGCACCACCCGGTGCCCTGAGATACCTTTAAAACACTGGTAAAACAATCAAAAGAACCATATTTCAAATGTGATGGTGGAAATGATTCTACCACCTTCCATATCTTTTCTCAAATGAGATTTTTATTTTATTTTCTTTTTTTTTAGGGAGAAAGAGAGAAAAAGCATGTGTTGTGGGGGAGGGGCAGATGGAGAGGGAGAGAGAGAATCTTAAGCAGGCTCCATGCTCAGCATGGAGCCTGCCTAGGGACTGGACCTCACCATCCTGAGATCTAAGCCACAGAGAGGGACACTTAACTGACTGAGCCACCCAGGAGCCCCTCAAATGAGATTTTTATTCTCATTTGGAAAATTGAGCATTTACTTTCCTTTTCAATTTTTCTTTATCCCAACTTTAAAGATTTAGTACCTAATAAATAGATTCTAATTCTTCTCCTTCCAACATCAGTTTTTAAACGGTTGTTTATGAGTAGAACCTTCCCTGATACACATTAAATTTTACTTGAAAGAAATAAATGAGACAGGATTTCTGTAGAACTGAACAACTCATGAGAGGTTTGGATCTTACAAAATCCATCAAAATCTTAAAATTAAACCTTCTTGAACTTCTTGAATGACTATACCAACCCCTTAAATTGTTGTTTTGTTCACCCCTTCTCCTAAGTCTACAAAGCACAAAATGACATAACTCTTTAAAAATATAAATGAAATAATGGCACCCTTTCCCCTAAAACCTTCTAATGGTTTCCCATTTACTTGATAAAGTATCATCATCATGGTATACTAGACCTTGCTGTGCCTTTCATGCCCTCATCTATTATTCTGTCTATGCTCTCTTGGCTCCAGTCACATTGGCCTCCTTGCTGTTCCCGGAGCTCCCAAATATCCCCGTCTTAGAGTCTTTGCAATGTTTTCTTTTTCCATGTCTACTATTCTTCCAATACCAAATGTCTTACTCCTTTTTAGGCTTTATTCAAATATCATTTTATCAGAAATGAGTGCAATGATTATCCTATCTAAAATAGTATCTCTACTTTACCACCCTAATTCTATCACTTGGTGTCTCCATGTCTTTTTTTTTTTTAAGAGATTTTATTTATTTATTTGACAAAAAGAGGGAGAACAAGTAGAGGGAGTGGCAGGCAGAGGGAGAAGCAGGGTCCCACTGAGCAGAGATCCTGATGTGGGGCTCAATTCCAGGATCCTATGGAAGGATGAAGGCCGATGCTTAACCAACTGAGCCACCCAGCAGCCTTCTATGTCTTTACTTATCTATGTCTTTATATTTCAATTTCTTCATAGTATTTGTTATGTGACCTTACATTATGTATTGATTTGTTAATTTTTTGGCTGACCAAAATATAACCTATTTGAGAGTAGAATGTCTATGGCTATATTTGTGGGGTTTGGCCCAAAGTAGTGTCTCAGTAAGTAATGCCAGAATAAATGAATAAAAAGCTACTTTTCTCATTGGTCCCATATCCCTGTCATAGCACTATAGTGAGAATCAGTTTGAAATTAGCTTAATATATTTTTTGTCTAAATCTTGTTCTGCCCCTTGAAAGGTAATTAGCCTTGTGAACTAAAGCAAGTCATTCAGTCATTCATTTATTCAATCATTCATCGTCCCTAAAATTAATTACCCTTGCCTATAGACTAGTAAGATCTGTACCTGACTTCCTCACCACACAAGACTGCTAGGAGGACCAAATGAGATAACAAAAGGTAAAAACACATTATAAACTTCCACGTACAATTCTAAAATGATCAGATTTAAAAGGGTGACTGAGGCATACCAAGTAAAGCTATGGTATGTATATAAACTGGCCTAGTTTTGCACTTTAATATCTTATTAATAGAAATACATGGAATGATACACTGAATAATTTTCTTAGGACTGGAATTTCTTATACTCAATTTTCTAGGTACAATTAGAAAGACATTTTTTTTTCCTGGTGTAATCATTGGTTTACTTTGACATGTTTGGTTTTCTTACAAGACTTTTACTGTGTGTGTGTGTACCAACACCTGTTCTTCAGATTAAAAAAACAATGATTAGATACACCCACTATAATAATGAACTACACATTTAAAGAACTCAAGGTTATATGTCAATGGCAGTATAGGGTAAGTTGAGTGATGAGTAAGAGTTCAGAAAAATAAGTGGGTGTTTGAAATAAATATTTAAAATTTGATGGCTATAAAGGTGTTCTCACTTAATCTCCCTTTCCAAGTTACTGGACTACCTCAGAAAGAGTATTATAGAAATTAGACAAGATTAAAGATTCTGAACATATAGAACATCAAAGAAAGGAGAGGCATAAGTAATCCTAATCAGAAATCAGAATGGTGCAAAGACTTGAAATAGGGATAGGTTGATAGATAGAAGATATATGATAGAACAATTTATGCATATAAACATAGTACAGGTATGTTTCAGATTGGCCATATTATTTATGTTATCCACACAAAGAATATAGGTTGACTTACTCAAGGTTACATGAAAGTAGAGCTGAGGTTTAAGTGAGAAAACCAGTGTTACCTGAACTATCTTAGCCTTGAAATGGTAGATATGACACCTGCATATGAATAATCAGAAGTTAGTATTACAAGTACAGAGTTCTGCGTCATGCCCTCTATTTACTGTAAGAGATTTATCAAGCTAGATGTTAGGAAGCTGCTTTTTTATTATGTGTTCATAATGAATAAGCACATTCAATTTTAAGAATCACCACCATATATATGTCTTACCACCTGTGTAATCAATACTCTTTTAGATATCTTCCCTTTACACGAGGTCTACCTTGTTATCCAAATTTGTCTTGCTCCATGGAAAGAGTACTGGATTACAAATTCTTTACAAAGGAGGTATTTATTCTCCACTATTGGCTGTTTTTTCAGCTAATATTGAAGCAAATTTGCTTTTTTCCTTCTTTTTGATCTACCTCTTGCAAGGCAAACAGCATGCCAGACTGAGTCACTTAGCCTTCAGATTGGCAACTTAATGGGCTTTATGTCTTCTTCCTGCCTGAATGTATAATAATATTTTAGGTGGCAAATGACAACTGAAAATGATAATCATTCTAATAATCATCTAATCGTCCTCCATGTGGGATGTCTGTGATGAGATCTCCATAGCAACAGCACCTTATGGAAGCTACTGGTGTCATTGTTTTTTGCTACATGTTTATAAATCATAATCAACTGTGATTTTATTTTTCCTTGAAAATAAGTTTTGATATTGACAATGTATATTATTTTTTTAAGACTTTATTTATTTGAGAGAGAGTGAATGAGAAAGATCACAGAGGGAGAGGAGGAAGCAGACTCGCTATTGAGCAGGGAGCCTGATGTGGGGCTCGATACCAGGACCCTGAGATCATGACCTGAGTTGAAGGCAGCCACTTAAACGACTGAGCTACCCAGGCACCTGACATTGTATTTAAGTACTGCAGAAACCTGAGGATGTTTATTGGGGTGGAGATAAGAAGGAACTGGAGCTTTGATCATGAAAAAGGAGATCTGAGGGATGTTTAAGTATAATTTTCAAAAAGGAAAAACATCATTACTCCATACAAATGTAGAATGCACACATATCAAAGACTTATTCGATTCATTAATTAAGAAAAAACCCACTAAGATGTTGTGCACAGTTCAAAGAGTACTTGGGAAGCTAAGTGTCTATAGAAAATTTAACAAAGAAATGCCAGGTTAGGAGTGCTGATTTATATAGAAATCTAATTAATCCCAGCAAAGTCACAAACCACCACCTCTTGGGTTATCTGCTTCACCAGAGAGAAATTATCTGTCTCTTGAACTGACAAAAATTTGCAAGTTTATATCTGCCCTTAAACAATTATAATATCCCATTCAATAAAAATTCTAAAAAGTTGGAAGCCCAGAATTGCACTGGAAAACAAAGTGAAATAAAACAAAACAAAAAAATAAACTTCTTAATCTGTTTACCTATTTTCAAGTTTGAGATAATTTTTCCAACAGCAGGAAATAAGCTTTAGGAACAATAAGTTTGTCTTCATCTCATTTGGAGTGCATTGTGAAATAATGATTAGGCCAGTATCAATAGTTGTAAAAGGGCTCATACAATGACAATCTGCGATGAGCTAGCTGTTGGATAGATCATTAAAGGACTTCAATTTGGATGGTTTCTTGAATATAATACAGAGTTTGCTTCAGGCTCTTCTGTGTCTATAAGGAAGATTAAGAAACATAGCTGGGATGAAATTCAGCGAAGTCCTGTTTCATATCCCTTAAGGAAAAGCTAAATTCCACAGTGATTCTTATTTCAGTATCAAAAACTACTTTCTGAGAGGCCATACATATGGGCAATTCTGGGTTGATTCACTGAATTAAATCCTTAATAAAGAGATGGAGAACTAAAGAGAATAAAGTGAAAAATGTGGTCATGTCACTTTTTGTTCTTATTAATTCCAGAGGCTCCAAATTACTTACAGTCCAAATTTCTCCCCAAGGCTGACATAAGGCACTGCAAGATCTGGCTTCTGGCTATTTTTCTAACCTCTTCTCCTACCACTCATTGCTCCCACGGCTCGGCTCTTTATCCTCAGTCTCTGGGCACAGACTTTGAAAATACACTATGATCATTCCCAAGAACTGTAGCTATCATACAGTTTATCTGTGTGCCAGACACATTTCTTTACCTTTTTATTGTGGTAAGCAAACAAACAAACACATTACACAAAGTCTACTTCCTTAGCAAATTTTCAAGTACACAGTACAATATTGTTAACTATAAGCACAATGTTGTAAGGCACATCTCTAGAACTTTTTCATCTTGTATGACTGGATCCCATTAGCCTTTGAACAACTGCCAATCTCACCCTCCTCCTGCCCCTGGTAACCACCATTCTGCTTCTTGCTTCTATGAATTTGACTATAAGTCATCTGAGTGGAACCATGTATTATTTGTCCTGCTGTGACTGGTTTGTTTCTTCTAGTTAATGTCTTCAAGGTTCATACATGTTATACAGCTACTATAGTTTTGTAATATATTTTAAAATCAGTAAGTATGATGCCTCCCACTTTGTTCTGGCTCAACATTGTTTTGGTTATTTACGACATTTTGTGATTTCATAAAAAATGTTAGAATTGTTTTTTTCTGTTTTTATGACTGCCATTGAGGTTTTGATATGGATTTCATGGAAACCATAGATTGTTTTGCATAGTATATATATTTAATAAAATTAACTTTTTCCAATCCATAGATGGAATGTCTTTCCATTCTAAGCACTTAATGACTAGGTTATATATTGTCGAAAAAAGGGACTTTAAAAGTATCTTGATTTTGAATATGGTGGTATAACATTAAATCAGAGTAGAAACTTCAAATAAAAATTAGTGTCAGTAAATAAGTCTAATTTATATCTATCTTAGTCATTCCTTATGAGTATATCATTCCTATTATGTTTTTCTCAAAAATGTCATTTTACAACACAGAGGCTCATATCACCTACATATTAATCATGATATTACATGTTAAACATGTCTGAAACTGGCATTTGTCCCTATCCTCCGAGAAACCCACACATACTGGAACACAAGTGAAAATTCCATTGAATATATTTTTAGTGGTCCAGAGAGCTTTTTTACTTTGCGCTGCAGTGGCATTTATTTATTTATTTTTCAGTATGGAGAGAATAAATATCAATATTAAATATTAGCCATTGAAATACAATATTAATCTCTAATCAATACTAATCTAATAATCTTGAATTATCAGTATTATCTATATATTAATCTATTTACCTATTTGTCAATCCACATATTACCTTTGGATTTAATTCTATATTATTTTGAATTATAATGGATTATGTATTCCAATGAACACAGAACTTATTTTAAATGAAGTAAACTAATAACATGAAAATAACCATTAAAAAATTTAATGCACAAGTTAATGGGGATTCACTAAGGAAAATTCCAGCTCAAGGACTCTAATGCTGAGTACTATAGAAGGCAGAAAACAATTCCAGGAAGAATACCATCCATACTGGATGAAATAATTTAAAATAATAATGATCATCATTATCAAAAAAATATTTATTCAAGTGTACAATCAATACAGAAAAAGCACCCTAGCATTAATTAGCTATTCCTTTTGCTTTACACACATACAAGATATGAATTTAGCCTTTATCAGTGTCTTAAGGATGTTTAGTAGGTACTCATTAAATATTTTATGAATGAATGAAATAAGGTTAAATAATGAAAGGAAATTTTATCCTGTTATGTTTCTTGGGGTCATTTATTGATTCTAACATAAAAGGTGATTTTAAGTAACCAAACTTCATTGTTATAGCTTTTTTCTCTGTTTATTCTGAGCTACTTTTTTAAAAAGATTTCATTATAAAGACAGACATTATAAAGACATCTAGTTGCTTCAGTTTTGAAGCTAGTTGAAACCCTAGGAGAAATGAGCAAAAATAGGAAAGAAAGAAGAATATGGGATTTTATTATTGTTACTGATTTGACACATAAAATTTAGACAATCCGAGATTTTGATGTGTGGCTTGAGGACACTAGGGATCAGGGACCTGGGGTAAATGAAATATCAAAAATGATACTAGTATAATGCATAATTTTTAAAAAAGGTTTTATTTATCTACTTGAGAGAGAGAGTACATGCAAGCACATAAGCAAGGGAAAGAGAGGGAGAAGCAGACTCCTTGTTGAGCAGGGAGCCCAGTGTGGGACTGGGTTCCAGGACCCTTAGATCATGACTTGAGCTGAAGGCAGATGCTAAACCAACTGAGACATTCAGGTACCCCTATAATGTGTCCTTTAAGTAGTATCTCCCTTCATTAAGATATGTGTTTGTAACTTATGTGTAGAAGTTTTGAGAAAGACACTTAGGCTAAACTCATTAAAACTACACTCTGTACAAAAAAAAAAAAATGAGACTAGACAATGAAAAAAAATGTATCACAGACTCCTTCCTATGAGAGCCAAGCTGGGAAAATAATCTAGCTAGTCTTTGCTGGTAATGTCACATTTGCTGAGAGCAGTTATTTGCAAATATAATAAGATTTTGATTAAAAAAAAATCCTGTAGAAGAGTCTTTTTTTGTACTGACTTCCATTCATATCTGACAAGCTTAGGGTATTTAGGTAAATTACTTAGAGTAACATATTCATATGTAAATCATTGCCTTCAAAACAAAAATAGGCCCCCAAAATACAATTTCATATAACTGGCAAAGGATAAAAAGTGATATAGCCCATTTTTTATTTTGTAGGAAATGATTCAATAGGCTCCAAATCACTGGGCCTGCAGGAGATACAATGTGATTTCATTAGACTCTGAGTGTGAAAATACAAACCCACTACTGATTCACTCAACTGGTATGGTGGAGGAGGAATGGGGAACATCAGTCCAGCAACATAATTCATATTTTATCTTGATCTTTTTTATTGTTTTTCTAGTCTCTATCTCATTTATTTCTTCTCTAAACTTCATTACTTCCTTTGTTTGATAAATTAGGTCTTAAGTTTGTTCTTCATCTAGTTTCTTGAGGTATAAAATTAAGCTAAGATCTTCTTTTTTCTTATTGTATGTATTTGTCACAATAAAACTCACTCTTAGAACCACCTTTATTGCATCCCATAAATTTTGTTATGTTGTGATTCCATTTTTATTTTTTGAAAAGATAAACAAAATTGACAACTCTTAACTAAGAAAAAAGAAAGACTCAAATTACAAATGAAAGAGAGGACATTACAATGGATACCACAGAAATACAAAGAACTGTGAGACTACTATGAAGAATTACACACCAATAAACTTTGCAACCTAGAAAAAATGGAGAAATTCCTAGAAACATACAACCTACCATGACTGAATCATGAGGAAACAGAATATCTGAGCAGACCAATGATGAATAAAGAAACTTAATTAGCAAATTGCACTCAGTGCCACATTCAAAGGATTATAGGGTCAAAGGATTATATACCATGATCAAGAAAATTTATCCCTTGAATGCAAGGATGGTTCAACCTGTGATTCAATAAATGTCATACACAGCATTAGCAAGTTAAGGATAAAAATCATACAACCATCTCAATAGATGCATTTGACAAAAAGTCAACTTTTTTTATGATAAAGAAAACTCAAAAATTATATACAGAAGGAATGTACTTCAACATATTAAAGCTTATACCTGACATACCCACAGCTAACACCATACTCAATGGTGAAAACATAAAATCTTTTTATCCAAGATCAGTAATAAGACAACAGTGCCCACATGGCTTCTATCCGCCATAGACTGGAAGTCCTAGCCGAGCAATTAGGCAAATGAGTGAATGAATGAATGGCATCCAAATCAGAAAGGAAGAAGAAAAATCATCTCTATTTACAAAATCAATATGCAAAAATCTGTTGTATTACATATACTAACAGTGAACTATCAGAAACAGAAATTAAGAAAACAATCCTGTTAACAGTAGCATCAAAAAGAATAAAATATTTAGGAATAAATTTAACCAAGGAGGTGAATGATCTGTATACTTAAAACTATAAGATATTAAAAGCAATTAAAGAACACCAGTAAATGTAAAGATACTCGATGTTCAAGGATTGGAAGAATTCATACTATTCATATTATTCTAAGCAATCTGCAGATTCAATGCAATCCCTATCAAAATCCCAAAGGCATTTTCCATGGACACAGAAAAAAACAAATCTAAATTGGCAAAGAACTACAAAAGACTCCAGATAGCCAAACAACCTTAAAAAAGAACAAAACTTGAGACATCACATTTCCTGATTTCAAACTATAGTTGGCCTTTGAACAACATGGGTTTGAACTGCATAGATCCACTTGTATGTAGATTTTGATAAATATAGTACAGTACTGTAAGTGCTTTTTCTCATGATTTTCTTAATAACATTTTTTCTCTAGCTTACTTTATTTTAACAATGCAGTATATAATTCATGGAACATAAAAATATGTTTTAATCAACTGTTTATATTATTGGTAAGGTTTCTGGTCAACAGATGGCTACTTGTAGTTAAGTTCCATAAAAATCATTAAAACAGTAAGTTTTATATTATGTGCATCCTGCCACAATAAAAATACAAAATTAGAAAAAAAAAACAGAAATAACCCCATGTATATACAGTCAATTAATATTGACAAGGGTGCCAAGAATACAAAATAGGGAAATATTATTCTCATCAATAAATGATGTTGGAAAAACTGGATATCCACATACAAAAGAATAAAATTGACGCATATCAAACACCATGCACAAAAATCAATTCAAATGTGTTAAAGACTTAGAAACCCAAGTCTGAAACCATAAATATCCAAGAATAAAACAGAGAGGAAAGTACCTCTTTGGATATGACACCAAAAGCAGAGGCCAACAAAATAAAAAATAAATAAATAGGGTCATATAAAATTAAAAAGCTTTTGTATCACAAAAGAAACAATCAACACTAAGGGTAGAAAATATTTGCAAGCCATATATATGATAAGGGGTTAAATCCAAAATTTGTAAAAAACAAAAAAAAAAAACAAAAAAAAGAACACCAAAAAACCAAAACTAAACAAACTTTTATACCTGAAACACACACACACACACACACACACACACACGGATTTTTGTGTTGCCCCCCCAAACTGGGCAAAGTATCTGAATAGATATTTTTCCAAAGACATACAAATAGCTAGCAGGTATATGAATAGTTACTTAACTGCACTATTCATCAGGTTTATATATAGCCTCAATGAAAATAATCACAATGCAGTATCACCTTGTACCTATGAGAATGGCTATTATTAAACTAAGAAAAGATAGCCAATGGTGGCAATGATATGGAGAAAAGGGAACTATGGTATATTGCTATGGGAATATAATTTGGTATAGCCATTATGAAAAACAGTATAAGGTTCCTCAAAAATTAAAAATAGAAGTACTATATGATCAAGTAATCCTACTTCTGGGTATTTTTCCCAAGAAATTGAAATGTATATCTTAAACAGATACCTTCACTCTCGTGATCATTGCAGATTATTCACAATAGCGAAGACACAGAAACAACTTAGATATCCATCAACAGAGGAATATATTTTAAAAAGTGTGGTATATACATACAATGGAATATTATCTGGCCTATAAAAAGAAGGAAATCTTGCCATTTGTGACAACATGGATGAATCTGGACAACACTACACTAAGTGAAATAAGCCAAATGCAGACACAAATACTTTGTGATTTTACTCATAAGTGTACTCTAAAATAATCAAACTCATAATGCAGAGAATAGATGGTGATTGCCAGGTGTTGGCAGGGAAGATGATGATCAAAGGGTACAAAATTTCAGTGTTGCAAGATAAAGTTCTGGAGATTTACTACACAGCATAATGTCTACAGTCAACAACACTGTATTATAGATTTTATTTTTAGAGTTCCTACCACACACATAATAATAACAACAATAATAATAGGGGCAAAAGCAAACTGAGAGGTGATGAATATGTCTTTGGCCTTCATGGTGATAACATTGCACAGGTATATACGTATATAAGTATATACTTATTCCCAAACTCACTGAGTTCTATACATTAAAAATGCACAGTTCTTTTTTTTAATTTGTAAACCAAACCTCATAAAGTACTTTAAAAACAAAGGGGAGAATATTAAAGAAAGTAAAGTTTAGAAAATGTATAATTCAATTATCCTTTTACCTTTTCTAATTATATAATCACACACACCTAGTACCTGTTAAGAAATTATGCTCTGTTATGAGCTTGGTAGAGAAATGGGTATTAATTTGAATGAGTAATATTCTGTTAGATATAGGGAACTATTTCATTTATTGTTTCAAATATGACTATGTTATTGAGTGAGTAAAAAGAATCACTGTGAGAGCCTTCAGGAGATACATTCCCTGTCAAGGAAAAAGGTTGTTAAGACTTCTTTGAAAACAAGTAAGCAAATGATAAAACTATTCTATGACAAGCATGTATTTAAATTAAGTTGGTATAAGAATGTGAATTAATATCTTTAAAGGAGAGGAATCACACAATCATCAAAATAATCTTTCTGAAGAATAAGCATTCAATAAATTTACCTATTTGGATAAACTTTAGGGAATATGTCTATCATATGTATTTTTTTCATTTCTACTCACTTTAATATGTACCTGTATTGTATATTTTTCCTTTTCCTCTCTCCCTCCATTCTTTTCTATCCCTTATATACTTTCATATAATATGAGGCATTTATTAGGGAAATTAAAAAATGAGAAAATGTATGCAAATCAAACAAAGGATGCAGTTCAGTAGATGCAGGTCAAAAAGATTGGTCAAATAAGTTTAGTATATTTTGATTTTTTGAGACATGACTCTGGAAAAGAATAGGAAAAGTCTGTGTTCTGAGGAGACTGGTGTGTGTTTTAGAATGCTTAATACCCTCATGTGCGTGTGTTCAATGTCACTTTTTCTACATATGGTACTACTAATATTACTCATTCTGAAATCATTAATCAGGTATAACATCCACCTTGCAGACCTTCTCTGGTTTCCTCAAACTATGTCAAAGTGCCCTTTCTATTGTCTCCTGTTTTAATTTATTTACTTACTTTTAATAGCATATATCTTACTTTTTTTAAATTTATTTTTTCAGTGTTCCAAGATTTATTGTTTATGTACCACACACAGTGCTCCATGCAATATGTGCCCTCCTTAATACCCACCACCAGGCTCACCCATCCCCTTACCACCCCACACCAAAACCGTCAGTTTGTTTCTCAGAGTCCACAGATTTTGATTTACTCTTATAATCTGTGGAAAAAAAAAATCTGTTTATATCCCAGCATCTTATCTGGGTCTTCATTGTCATCAGTGCCCTAGAATAGATTATCTTCCTGCATTTGGAATTCTTTGTAGAACAACGTCTTTTTAATACTCCTGTGAATGTGTTTATGTAATTTCTATCATAACCACAAGTATTCATTCATTTGAATTAAGGAAATTATTTTCTTCTGTCTTTTTAAAAAGATTTATTTATTTATTTGAGAGAAAGAATGCGAGTGGGGGGAGGGGCAAAGGAAGAGGAAGAGAGAATCCTTAAGTAGACCCCCTCTGAGCAGAGAGCCAACCCTGGGCTCCATCCCAGCATTGAGATCATGATCTGAGCTGAAATCAAGAGTCGACATTTAACCGATTGAGCCACCCAGGCGCCCCTATTTTCTTCTGCCTTTGCTGCTAAATCATGAACTCCCAATATTGACCCTATTTCTTTCTTTAAAGTAAGAATTAAAATATGGGTACATAATTTTGGAATTGTGGAATGTGATACCGTGATTTATATATATTTGGTCTTTGCCCTGTTTCCAACAGAGAGCTTCTAAAAACCTTAGAATCCCCTAAGTGGTAAGAAAGATAAAGGTGTCTTTTACTATGTTAATGAGATGACTTTTGGCATTCCCCTAGGTCACCTAATGTTAGAGGCTGGTTGCCAGGGGAACCAACTCTGTGATCAAGGGTAGAACTTTAAGTCTCACCTCTTGACATCTAGAGAGGGGGTTGGGGCTGGAGGTTGAATCTATTTCCAGTGGTCAATGATTTCATCAATCTTGCCTCCATAGTGAAGCTTCCATAAAAATCCAAAAGGACAAGGTTTGGGGAGCTTCCAGGTTGCTGAACACCTGGAGCTACTGGGAAAGTAGCATGCCTAAAGAGGTCATGAGAGCTCAGTGCCCTTTCCCTGTACTTTGCCCCTATAAAAGGAATATTCTTTTATAATAAACTGGTAATCTAGTAAGTAAAATGTTTCTGAGTAGTGTGAGTCACTCTAGCTAACTAACTGAACTCAAAGAGGAGATCATGGGAACTTCTGATCTCTTAGCTAGTAAGTCAAAAGTACAGATAATAACCTGGACTTGCAACTGTCATCTAAAGTTGGAGGTGGGGCAGTCTTGTAGGAGTGGAACCCTTACTATGGGAATCTGATACTATCTCTGGGTGTCTGAACTGAGTTGAATTCTTGGACATCCTGCTGGTCCCTGAGAACATGAGCTCCCACATACAAACACACCCACTGGAATTGGTTCCAGGAATCCCAAAACTGGGGTCATACCACTAGGGATAGGTATAAAGCCATGCTAAATTTATGGACTCTATTTTTTATTTTTTAAATATGTTACATATGAAAGAATATTGAATGATACATAAAAAAACATCTGCACCTACCACCAGTTAAAAAGTAATACAGTAATATATAATTAATAATATAGTATATAATATAGCCATATAGTATATAAATATAAGTAAAGCTTACTTTACTTCTTATCCTGAAATATACTCTATTTATCTGTAGGTTCTATTTGTTTTGTTGGTTTTTGTTTTTTTGTTTTTTTTTGCTTTGTTTTGCATTTCTCTCTGGGATTATTGATTACTACTGTTAGTCATGGTCCTCTAGCAGAAAGCAATTTTGTAAGCATCAGACCAAAAACTTGACATTTAATAAAGGTTACTACACAGTAGAAGCCCATTGTATAACCATTCAAATACTTCAAGGGTAATTAGATTATTATAAAGTAATAATTAAGCCTGACAGACACATCAGAAATGCTATACATTTAAAGTGAAAGAAAATACATTATTATGTAGTATTTTGGAAACATTAATGGTAGATTAAAGTTTACTTTATATCATATTTGCATATTTCTGTCACATCCCATTTTCTTTGAAAAGATACGTTATTTGAGCAGTTATTCCCATAGCCTTGCTTCCTTCAACAAATTTGCAAATGTGTTAGATGGTGTGACCTTAATTGAACAGAATGTAACTGAACAAAACACACAAACAAGTAAAGCTACTGTATCTAGAGTCTAAACAAATCTACTTTTGCTTCTGATTTAACAGCTGTTTGAAAATAGTTTCTCTAACTTCAATACACTTATAATTTCTGCATGCCTCTCTTCAGTAATATTTCCTCCATCAGCGGTCCCAAGTAAGTTCACACAGAGGCAAAGGATACATCATATGAAAGAGAATGTGAAATCATCTTGCCTTTCAACAACTCTAAATGACCCCTTCTATTTCAGTTATCTCACTTCACTTATTCAGAAAAATAAGCAATTAGAAAAAAACCTGGTCTATTATTTATTATATGTTTGAAAAGGTCGGAAGGAAGTGGAGATTCTTTATCCAAACCATTCACTATAGGATAATGATACTACCTGATTTACTTCCAAAATTCTGAATAATCTTCTTAGTCTTTGCAGAGGGATCTTTCTATGATTGGTAGTCTTTTGCTGTCAGTGTGTGGCATATTTAATATGTCTTCCACTCATGTAATCATTCCTTCAGTGCATTTTTTGACCAAATCCCGTGTCCTATTTCTGTGTTAGGCTCCAATCAACCTTACAGATTCCACTCTAATGCTGTTGCCAAAGGAACATGTGTTTTAGTTTGTTCTTTGTGTTTAATTTTTCCTAAATTGATGGCCCAAATCCCAGGGTTTTATTTTTTTCCTCATAAATAGAGCAAGATTTAAAATATAAAGTTGTTGCACATTTTACATTGTGGTTTTAGCAACGTGGTCATCAGAATTAATCTTGATAAATCCAAAACTCTGCCATGTCATTTCCGTGTGTCTTTCCTTCTGTGTTTTATTTCTGAATGCATCCCTATGCTGCCTACAGTCCCATCATCTAACATGGCATCTATGAAGGTAGTTTGCTCAAGGCTCCTGTTCTCTTAAAAACACTTCCCAAGTGTAGCCCTAGCAGGGTATGTGGAATGGCTCTGAATCTCTTTGTTTGGTGTTCATCACTGGAAAGAGAGGTAATGAATGAGCTGTATTTCCTTCAGGCCATTCACAGTTGTTTTATCTATCTTGGTGAAACCAACTGGAACATTTTAAGAATGACAAAGCATACTGGACTTGTTAGAGCCAGGGCTATTAGTTTCTTCTCTAACCTCTGGAGAAAATATCATCATAAACAATCAGGGCTTAATCCTTTTCAGAACCTTTGCACTTTAGGGAACCCCTTCCTCCCTTACCAGCAAACCTCTTTATTCTAGAAAAACATATCTACATCTTCATATCTCTAGCTCTATATTCTCATAGATATCCCTATTCCTACCTCTATTCTTATTAATTGCTCCATAAATATTGCCACTAATCAAAACATGTTATATGTTAACTATATACTTAAATTTGCAAAGCACATTTATTATAAGCGCAATTTAGAGATAAGAGCCCTATTGACCAAGGATGCCCTCATTGCACTGGGAGTCAAGGACCCACACCAGGCTTTGCAGGATCTTGGTCAAGTTTCTTCACTCTTGGCCTTGGTTTTTGGATTAGCCAAATAAAGAAATGGACCAAGTGATCACTAAAATTCCTTCCAACTCTAATCATCATTTCATTACATTGATACAGTAGGGAGATTATAGCAGCTCAATAATTATATTCAGCACATATGTAAAAAGAAAGATATTTAAGACAGAAAATTTTTCTGAGAAAGGAAAGGGTCCATGAGGCCGAAGTAACTTTAATGTCTATATTTTCCACAGTGACATCATTTTCATTTTATCAAGAGTAAAATATTTAAACACAATATTTTAAGTAAATCTTTTCTTAACTGAGTTTGCTATTTAACTAAAATTTGTTTTATGAAATCTTACTTTTAGCACAGGCTAAAAATACCTTTTGAAGAAAAGTCTAGATGGAAATGGACAGAGGCTATAGGAGAAAATATTAGTAGGAAGGCGACAAGTATTGAGGAAAACCTCACTGATTTGTACAGTAGTCAACTACCCAGCAAACAACACAGAGTATATGAAAGGTTTTCTCAGAAGAGGGTTTAATGGAGGGACTGCTTGTAGAGGTATAAAACGAACATAAGGGCTTAAGTTAGGTACTCATATTTTGTGTATTCAGTGTGAAGAGGATGGTAGCAATCATGAAAACACCACTGCCACATCTAGACCTAAAATTAAAGATGGATGAACAAGATTACTGCAGCCAGGAAAGAAATAATGGAAAATAAGCCACCCACCAGAAGCTGGTCCCTTAGAACACAGCCAGTATGGATCTGTAGGATCTGTAGTAAAGCAACAAGGGTAGACAAGGACAGGGCATGGGAATCATTACTTCAATTTTTCTCTTCCTTTATTTTCTGGAATCCTGTCAGTCCCTTCCATTGGCTCTCTGCACCCCAGAGGGTGACATAATAACCCAAAAGACAGGTTATAGTGGTGAGAGCAAGTTAAAGAGGGTGGTAAATAAATATGTAAAATAAACAAAGAATACTAGCATTACCAACCAATGGTGCCATTCAGCATCCATTCACATCCTCTGCTTGAAGAAGAAATTCACATTCCATCCCCCCCACCAATAAACCCAGTTTTATTGAACTTTCCCAGTTATGGAAGGATGTTGTCAATTCAATCATATTTTCAGCAGGAATTTAAACTGTAAAGGGACATACCATGGGTACTCTCTATAAAATTTAAGAGAGAAGAATTATAATAAATAACAACAACAAAAACATCGCCATGATTTTTCTTCTCTAGCAGGCATTAAGCTGAATTAGATCATCATAGCTTTTTTCCCATCACTCATTGCATTATATCCTTACCTGTTCCAAGAACTAAGCAGGTTGACTTTATTATTTTTCTTTGAGAAATATTTCTTACAGAAATATCTTCCTTACTGAATCACTTCAATCATGTATTTCATTTTTAATAAGTGACTCTGTCTTCATTATTTTTCATGATATTTCTAGATATTGTTCTTGCCAGCACTGTAAAGTAGAAACCCCATTGCTCTTTGGTAATCAGAATCAATTGTCGCAGTCAGGACAGCAGCTCCTTCAGTGTTGTTTGGTTCAGTAGGGACTAAAATGGTTTGTATTCCACCTCATATTAGAGAGATTTATTCAACAATTAGGGTTTTTTGCCTTTGGTTTATATTATTCCTATGAATTCCATGTGAAACATCTACACATACTCTGCTAGGCATTTCCCCTCTAGCTGTCCTTACAAAAATAGAATTCCGGGCTCCTGGGTGTCAGTTAGTTAGGCGACTGCCTTCAGCTCAGGTCATGATCCCAGAGTGCTGGAACTAAGTCCCTCATCCAGCTTCCTGATTGGCAGGGAGCTGCTACCCCCTCTGACCTTCCCCCTTTCATGCTCTCTCTCTCAAATAAATAAATAAAATCTTAAAAAAAAAAAAGAAAATAGAATTCCATCTTTTATAAGTATTCCCAATAGAAACTTGAGACTGCATCTTAGACTACTGACAATATGTGAGGAATTAACTGAGCTGATAATATTAATAATTTATTGAGCATCATTTTATAAATTAAAATGTTCAATCTAGAGTAGATAGCAACAAGTCATTAACACATGCTAGATGAATGGGTGGTATATACATAAATTGTGACCCTAAGCTGCAAGGGACATTGTATATTATTTAACACTTTTGTACCAGGAACAATTTTTAATCATTTGATTATGATTGTGATGCATCTATTATATTTTTTTTGCAAACTATACAAACACTGATACATCTCTGTTTATAAAGAAAACTGAAATTCAGGACAACAAATAAATTCTTATCACCGTAACTCAAAAGGCAGAATGGTGACCTGAAGGTAGAACATCCTATTATAAGATTCATTTTCCTTTCAATACAAAATAGAGTTTTCTATCTGCCCAAGTACTGATTGTTGTTTAAGTTCTGCACATGAGAGAACTTAGTAATTTAAAGGAAATTTTGTTTAAAGATATCTTAATTCCACTTTCAAAGTGGAAATTTAGGAAGAGAAGTTAAGGCAAATGAATGAGTATTATGTCATACTGAGGGTCTTTAATCACTATCATTCCACACAAAGGAGCCTGAAATTGCCTGAGAAGAGAAGTTAATAGTTGAGAAAAGCTCAACGCTATAAATGTTAACGCTATAAATGGCAATTCAGATGTGAGCCCACACAGAGAAAGGTAATGGTTTAAAACCATATTTTAAAGTCTGTATTTAGGGTAATTTCTTAAGAATTAAAGCTACTTTTGGGGAGAATAACTTTTATACAATCAATTATTTTGAAAATTGCAATTGAGAAAATGGTATCACTGTGAACTTCTTTATTCAGTTTTAAGCGACAGTTGTAAAAATTAATATTATTTGGGAGAAAAGTACATTATATGAAATAATTCCATCATGCATTCAGTAGATTGCTGAAGAGTAACCTGATGTTTGAATCACCGTCCACACGATATGGAAAAATCTAAAGCTATTCCTATAAACAGAGCACATTCAAACAGAGTCATGATGATGATTTACTTTTTCTGGTGAGCTGTATTTCTCCATTTGTTTTCTTGGCTTTCAGCAGTCAAGCTCTCTCAAAGTACCTACAATACCTCACTGATGAATCACCCTGAAGGTAAATGTGGATAAATTACCAAGTCACAGATGATAAATGCAAGAAAACTCTTGGGAGGTACTTTCACTTCCCCAAAGATTGTGGGTGCCTAGAGAACTAAGATTATGAGTGGCTGACTGGAGTCTTACAGCTGCAAGACATGTTCCAACCAAGTGACTGATTTGTCACTGAATCTTTGCTTTCATCAAAAAGTTACTACTCCCAGGGTGCCTGCGTGGCTCACTGGGTTAAAGCCTCTGCCTTCAGCTCAGGTCATGATTTCAGGGTATTGGGATCAAGTCCTGCATCAGACTCTCTGCTCAGTGGAGAGCCTGCTTCTTCTCTCTCTCTCTGCCTGTCTGCCTACTTGTGATCTCTATCTGTCAAACAAATAAATAAAAAATCTTAAAAAAAAGAAAACCCTGAAAAGAGAAATCCTTTTTATTATCTCTATTTATATAATGAAAAAGCAGATTAGAGGGGTTAAATGGTTTCCTAAGGTTTCCTGGGTACCAAAAGAGCCTCTTCCTTTAACTGGAATTTTTATATGTATATATAGTTACTGTATATAAATATTTTATAAATATATAAAAATTTTAACAAAAATAAATATTTTAAAATATGAGTTTAAATAAATATATTTATTTATAACGCAAATCATATACATTATAATTAAAAGTATATTTTTTTTATAATTCTGCCCAGATTATTTCATTTGTTCCTCACTGCTCCTTATTTTAAAGTAGAAGAAACTTGTCTCAAATAAGGTATTTTTCTACCAATTAATATAATATAGCACTGAGTAGAAGTAGGTCATTAATTCTTAAGAGAAAGAAATACAAAGATTACGGGAATATCAGATACAGGGAACAGCCATTATCTCAATAGCCCAGGCAGAGTATCCAAGAAAGAAACACGTGACTACCCTCAACACACTAACTTAAGACTTTGCTAGATAGGCTATGCCCACAAAATAGTGAAGTTTATGAAGGCGCCACAGGCTGGGGTCGGCAAAAGGGAAGGCACCCACTGTGATGCCAGAGGAACTCTCTAAGAAATGGCTACTGGGGTATCATTGAAATCCACTGGGAGGGATTACCCTAGATGTTCCATACAACTGGCTGCTGAATCATGCGGGAACCAGAAGAGAGGAGCACACCTGAACCAGTTAAGGAAACACTTTTCTCCTTTCATCATCCTGTACCCTCTAAAAAAAAAAAAACCCATAATATTGTGCCAGCTGGCAAAGAAGAAAGATTTATAGGTCTTAGTTGTGGTACCATAAAGCAAAGGAGATTAAATTTAAATTGAAGAATAAATTGATAACTGACAGATCACCTCATAAGGGTGTTTTATGAATGAAAAAATATTAAGATATTTTGAAAAAATATAAGAAGGAGTATAAATATAACATGGCATTGTCAATTTGCCATTTAACTGAAAAATCTATGCCACATAATATACTGCTTTCTGCTTGATATGGTTGGAGTATACCAGAAATTCATTTATAGAGGCTCAGTGGGTTAAAGCCTCTGCCTTCAGCTCACGCATGATCCCAGGGTCCTGGGATGGGGCCCCCTATAGGGCTCTCTGCTCAGTGGGGAGCCTGCTTCCTCCTCTTGCTCTCTGCCTGCCTCTCTGCCTATGTGTGATCTCTGTCTGTCAAATAAATAAAAACTTGAAAAAAAAAAAAAAGAAAGAAATTCATTTATCCGTGGGTTGCTTGTTTTTATGTGTCAAACTGACTGGGATTCCCAGATACCTGTGAAAACCTTATTTCTGAGTGTGTTTCTGAGGATGTTTCTGCAAGAGATTAGCATTTGAATAGGCAGACTGAGGGCAAAGAAGGTTGCTCTCACCAACATGGGTTGGCATCATCCAATCTACTGAGGATCTTAAAAGGAAAAAAAAAAAAAGGAAGGAAGAAGAGTGGATTTAATCTCTGCTTGAGCTGGGACATCTATCTCTTCCTTTGTTTAGACACTGTTGCTCTCTGATTCTCTGTAAGTCTCAGAGCAGGATTTACATCATTGTTCCCCCCCATTTCTTCAGTCCTCTGTTTTGAACTGGAACTACACACTAGCTTGCAGATGGCAGACCATGAGGCTTCTCAGCCTCCATAATCATATGAACCAATCCCGTATAACAAAACTCTTTTTATTTTATTTTTTAAAGATTTTATTTATTTGACAGAGAGAGAGACAGTGAGAGAGGGACCACAAGCAGGGGGAGTGGGAGATGGAGAAGCAGGCTTCCTGCCAAGCCGGGAGCCCGATGAGGGGCTCAATCACAGGACCCTTGGATCATGACCCGAGCCAAAGGTAGATACTTAACAACTGAGCCACCCAGGAGCTCCAAATCTCTTTTTATATATCTCTATATAGCTCATTCATTCTGTTTTTCTGGAGAATTCTGATCAGTATAATCCTTTTATATTTATTCATCCATTTACTCATTTATATATTGACCAACAAATATCTATTGACCAACTATGTGAAATTTAATGTCACTGATTAACCAATAGATTAATTAATCCTTTAATTCAATAAATATTTCAACCCTAACTATTTGCAAGTTAGTTTTATGGGTACTGAGTGTTCATTTATGAAAAAAATAGATATTTAAAAAATCTAGCCCTCATGGGACCAAAGAGTTGGCATTCTGACAGGGGTTGGAGGTGAAGGAACTAGTAAAAATAAGTAAATAAATAACCATATAACATATTAATCAGAGCTAAGTGATATAGGAAAAAATTAAGCAGAGACAGGGGACAGGATTCCAGGGGATTTTGCAATTTTAAATTCAGCAGTCAGAGAAACCTTCACTGAGAAAGTGACATTTGTGCAACACATTAAAAGAGATGGTAAGGAAGCCATGGATTTATTTGCAGAAAGAATGGTGCAAGCACCCAGGAGAGGAGTATACCTAGGATATTTTAAGAAAAGCAAGGAGTCCACAATGGCAGAGTGGGTAGAAGGACAGTGGTAGTGTCTTAAGCCACAGTCTTAGAGGATGAGATTGTAGAGGGCAATAGATGACATTATTAGGGCTTTTAAAATTTGCTTTGAGTGAGCCAAAGCAATGTTTTGAGCAGAGTGACATATTCTAAAGCAGCTAACTTCATATACTGTGTTGAGAAAAAAATATCTGGTAACACAGAAATGGAAAAAACAGGAGATTATAACAGTAATCCAGGTAAGAGATGATAGACAGTTGGACTATAGACTGAGATCCATAAAAGTATTCTTTTCCTTTTTAGTTAAATACAATATATCTTGCATTCTTGTTATCAACTCAATGCTTGGGTCTCCTCCAATTTCATATGTTGAAATCATAACCACAACTGTGCCGGTGTTAGCAGGAGGAGCCATTGGGAAGTAATCAGGTCATGAGGGCAGAGCCCTCAATAAACAGGACTAGTGCCCTTCTAAAGAGAGAAAAGAGAGGGTGCTTGCTTTCTCTCTCTCTCCCAGGAAAGAAAACAGGGAGAAAGCAGTTATTTTCAAGCCAGGAAGCAGCCCTCAACAAACACTGGATCTGACAGCCCCTTGAACCTGGACTTCCCAGCCTCCAAAGCTATGAAAAATATTATTAAGCCACTTAGTCCAGGTAATTTGTCAAAGCAGTCCAAACTGACTAGGACAACTCTGAACCAAGATTTGAGATGTCATCATCAGGTAAGTAAAGTCAATCATTCTATTAAATAAACATTCAAAACTTATTTGCCTAAAGACGTACAAGCTTTCAAGGAAAGCTAAATTTCACAGGTGAAGTGGCATTCCCCATAAGATTTTAAATCTTTTTTTTTTCCCCTCTGTAAATGGTTTCAGAGTCTAGAACCATTATTAGAATACTAAATTCTAAATTTTATCTAATCCAAGACTGTATTTTATACATCAGAACGCTATGTTACTTATGGCAAACACTCCTTACAATCGAGATTATACAGAAAGGGGAGAGTATTGGTGTATGTCATAAAAGATTCCAAGGTGATAACCAACAGCAGGCACTGCTCAGTTTCAAGTCTCAAGGGTGTCAAGGAATATTTTTACTTTCATCTTTTTATTCATTTTTCCCTCTATGGATATCCTTTATTGACTTGATTCTCAGACATAGTGGCCCAGAGTTTCAACAAATATGTTCACTAGCATTAAGCTCACTTCCCACTAACTTTGTTAACCTCATTAAAAGCATATTTCTCTCTCAACAATTCTAGCAAAATTTCCAGAATCAATTTTGCTTGGCCTAGTTTAGGTCATATTAACTAGTGAATGAATAATTTTGGCAATAGAGATAAAATTCCTATTGGCTAGATCTGGATGATCTTGATCATCAAATAGTTGAGCTTCTGTCTTATCTGCCAAACTAACTGAGAATGGACTGGATTACCCAAGTAATGCCACATATGCAGTAAACTGATATGAATCATAGATGCTTTAATTTTATATACAAGAAGATTAAATAATTGGTGTCAGATCATAAAGTGGGTCTACTAACAAAACCTGGCTGACCTCTTTAACATCAAAGACATTTATATTTTCATTACTCCCAAGTTGTCTGTGGAATAGACAACTTGGGACTTTTTCGAACTCATTAATATCAAACACACACACACACACACACACACACTCATCATTGTTTGGAAAACGTGAGAGTGTTTGAGAGTAACTGAAATTCACCTAAAGCCCTCCCTCCACCAAAAAGAATTAGGTTTATGTTTAATCTAAACAATACATAAGGTCATGGGAAAAAAATTTCCTTTAATTCAATAAAAATATGGTTTTTTATATCTTAAAAACATCTGAAAGACATTTCAAAAATATTGGCTAGACAGTATACATATCATTTTTGGTATGTTTAACTCAAATATGTAAATATTTTGTATTCACACTCATCAATCTTAAATATAATCTTGTTGCCAAATAACCTTTATCTAATTTACATGCATATGCAATTTTGTCATCAAAGATAAAATATGTCAATGTTATTGAGTTAAAAATGCAAATAATTTTTTTGTAAAGAGATATTTTAAACTGAAATGATTAGGACTGTCCCAAAATCTGGGACACCAGGGTGGTGCAGTCAATTAAGCCTCTGAATCTTGGTTTCAGCTCAGGTTGTGATTTCAGGGATGTGGGATCAAGCCCTGCACTGAACTTCATCCTCAGAGTAGAATCTGCTAGAGATTTTCTCTCCCTCTCCTTCTGCTCCTCCCATTTATGCTCTCTCTCTCTCTCTCTAAAATACATTGAAAAAATCTTTAAAAAAAAAAGACTGACCAAAAATCTAATAGATAACTTTTTAAAATTTGTTAAATGATCTCCCCTATGTATATATATATATATTTTTTTAATTTTATTTATTTATTTATTTGAGAGACGGAGATCACAAGTAGGCAGAGAAGCAGGCAGAGAGAGACAAGGAAGCAGGCTCCCCGCTGAGCAGAGAGCCCATGCAGGGCTCGATCCCAGAACCCTGGGATCATGACCTGAGCCGAAGGCAGAGGCTTTAATCCACTGAGCCACCCAGGTGCCCCTCCCCTATGTATATTTATAGAGAAATTTCAAATAAAACATTATCAAATAGTACATTGGGCATTGTCAATATAAATTAAAATACAAGTATTTTAAGAGGTTTGAAGAATGGAAAAGTATATTCTTGGAGGAAATAGCTAATTACTTATGCTTATAAATTGATTCAGGTTCCTGAACAATTTCAACTAATATATTCCCAATAAGATTTTTAAAGTTTATTTATTTATTTTAGAAAAAGAGGGAGGGAGCACAAGCATGAGGGACATAGGAAGGAGAGAGAATTTCAAACAGACTCCCCACAGAGCTGGATACAGGACTCCATCTTACCATGCTGAGAACATGACCTGAGCTGAAACCAAGAGTCCAAGGCTTAACTGACTGCACTACCAAGGTGCCCCCACAACAGATATTTTTAATTAACTAACAAAATAATTATAACATCAAGGGCGGCCTGGGTAGCTGTCAGTTGAGCATCTGACTCTTGATTTCGGCTCAAGTTGTGATCTCATTGTTGTGGGATCGAGACCCACGTAGAGCTCTAGGCTCAGCATGGAGTCTGGTTGAGATTCTCTTTCTCCCTCTGCCTCTGCCTCTCCCTCCACTCATGCATTCCCCCCCCCTCAAAATATATAAATAAAATATTTTAAAAAATTGTAACATCAATTAGAAACTATAGTGACAAAAAGTTAATATGAAAACAAAACCAAAAATATTTAAAATGGAAGACTAGTTGCAGTACAATTTTTCATTAAATTATAAAGGAGAAACAACAAAAGTATTTGCAAATGGTACAAAAAGAGAAATGTAATACACAGATCAGAATAGAAAGACACAAAGTATGCGAATTTGTATGTGAAATTAATAGATAAATAGAAAAAAGATAAAGATATTTGATGAATATATTGATATAACTGGATAAACTGAGGAAAGTTATTTTAGAACTATCCTTTATGTCCTATTTGAAAAGAAGATTTAGGTGGGTTATAAAATAAATACTTTTTAAAGGTAGATAACAGATAGATGCTAGATAGATAGAGGCTAGATAGATAAATAGATACATAGGTAGATATTTCAGAAGATAATTTTAAAAATTAGAATGTTATTGAAAACTAGTGTTGATTTTTGCTTTCAAAAGGAAATATTCTACAGAGAAATGTTTTGGAAACAGTACTTATTATAATTCTGAGAGATTCCTCATAATGGTAACATATTAAAGAATTGGAGAATACAAATAAAAATAAACATATTTGATTTTATTTAACTTAACATACTTGTTTATGGTACACTTTCCTGTAGTATTTAATGTATCTTTTTTTTTTTTGCCACAAGTATCTAGAGAAAAAACATTTGAGACATAGTGAACTAGGAGATGAATCACAGTTATTGAAATTATTGAAGCAATATTTATTTGATTTGAATGTAAATGTGTATAAACCTCAGGGTATGTAAGAGCTTAAATCTATAGAAACTCCATGGAGACAAGGACCCTATCTTTTCCTCCATACAGACAACTAGTTGATAGCTATTTCATGAATCAAAATGAATGAATCAAACGTATTTAATTTATTAGACAAGAGATATAAGAATGAGGATTTTTTTTTTCATTTAAAATTACAAGTGTTGATATTAATATACTGGCAGGCTCATTCCTTTTCAGAACATAAAATACTACAAAACTTACAAGAGACAAGCAAAGGGAATGAGTAGACAATTTACACAAGATTAATAATAAAAATGAATATATATGAAGCAATATTTACCCAAACTGAGAACTGAAATATTCAAAATACTAAATAATGGACTACTCTTTCCCCTACAGTGCTTTTGAAAAATGTAAGATAATTAACAACAATGAAATCAAAGTAAATTGGTATACTCATACATGGCATATGACTTTGTAAAATATATTAATTATTTAGACTTCAGCATGCAGGCATATACATATTTATTATGTGTATGATATACTCAAAAGCATATCTCCTAATGTGATAGCTCGATGGAGAAAAATATTCATTAAGATACTTATATGGACATTATTTTTTTAACTCTCTGTCCTTGGTTAGAATTTATTTCCAGATTAATTTTGGAGAACAAATACTAATTTGGAGAACTAATCACAATATTCTCTGTGATTCTGGTAAAGCAATCTATCATGAAAAATTCTCTCTATTCCAACTCACAAATTGGATGGATATTTAATCCAGACTAGTTTATGAGAACTTCTATCCCTACGGTCCAGTGAATATACACTGAGGACGAATATGTGATCTCAACTGAGGTCATGAATGAACGAGAGTCATTCTTGATCCCAAGACATAAATGGTCCTCTTTATTAGAGTTATAAACTGTAAGTACATCTGAGGTTGAAGTTGTTCACATCCATCTTTTCTGGACTCAAAAGAGGAAACAGGCTGCACACTTTAATCAAAGCCTAGAGGACAGGAGAATCTAGAGAAGAAAAGAAAGTTAAAAAGCCCTATATCATTTGAGCTCCTAGATCTAGCAAATGACTTGCCAGTTGGTGTCATTCCACTATCTGAGAAGTGGAACAGTGCATATATGTTCTTTATCTGAGTGGCAGAGATGGAGCTGCACATAGGCCAAATACTATGGAATCCTTATTTTCAAGGCCAGCTTAGCTACCCTTGCCTCTGAATAGCAAATCCACAAACAGTAGTTATTAATCCTGAATTTACAATATGGTACTATTTCCTGAGGAAACCAACTAGTTGCTTGATGACAAATCAATTATAGTGTGCCCTCTCCATTCTGGAAAAAGAAGAAACTCCATCTCACAGTTAAAGATATCTATTTCTGATATGGACTTGCCTTTCTGACTGAAAGGCTTCAGCCAACACCATTACGCAGGGTCTTATGAAATACCTGATCCAGGAGTATGGAATACCACACAAATTAGCATTTGACCAGGGGGGGCCCGGGTGGCTCAGTTGGTTGAGGATCTTCCTTCATCTCAGATCATGATCTCAGGGTCCTGGATCAAGCCCTGTGTTAGGCTCCCTGCTCAGTGGGGAGTCTGCTTCTCCCACTCTCCCATTGCTGACCCCCCATCCCTGCTCATGCTGTCTCTCTCTCAAATAAATAAAATCTTTTAAAAAAATATTAGCATTTGACCAGGAAACTGACTTCATAGCAAAAGAGGTATAGGATTGAGTCCATAATCATATGATTCACTGGTCATATTATGTTTGCACCACTTAGAAGCAACCAGTCTCCTAGAGTGCTCAAATGGCCTTCTAAAGGCGCACTGGAATAGTACATCAGCGGTAATGCTTTCTGAGTACAGGATTCTATCCTGTAGGATGTGGTATATACACTGAATATGAAACCTCTACATGGTGCTATGTCCACAATAGGAAGAACACAAGAGTCCAGAAAGGGTAGAAGAGTAGCTTCATTTACCATGATTTCCAATGAGTCACTGAGGGAAGTACCTTTTTTCCCTACAACTCTGGGGTCTGCAGCATTATGTCAGGAAACACACTAACAGTTCCTTAAACTATAAATCCATGGTTACTGCCTGAGCAATTTACTCCAGCTGGAAGTGCACGAGAATTCACCTCCATGTTCAAGCCAATGCCATGATCATACCAGGCAAACCTGAATCAGTGACTGATTTCTGTCCGATGCATGACTTTTCTGATGATCTTTGCTCTGTTGAATGGCTCCGCGTTGAATGGACCAAGACATCGTCAGACTGACAGTCTCTCCCTGACCATTTTTGATTTCTCTTCCCTGTCCTTTCACAGACTGCGAATCCACATCATCCCCTGGAGGCTTTTTTTTTTTTTTGTCCAATCTGGCTTTCTTTCACTTCTATCTTTCATGGGAATCACTCACCAAAACTCTCATACATTCCTAACATTGCCTCAATGTCTATGTTCTGGTGACCCAAATGACACAAAAAAAAGACTTTTAAAGGAAAAAATAAACTACTGATTCAGGAAAAGATAGAGGATAGTTGTTGCAGAAGAGTCCATGGATAAAAAAGAAGCAACAGGGCTTAGTGTACATTTAGACAGAATAAGCAGGAATGGTATCAGGTAGATAAGTGTAACAGGGATAACTGTTGAGGGATAACTGTAACAACAAATAAATTATGATACAGAAACTAAGTGAAGTGATACAAATTCATTCAGTTTTAAAATGAAATTTATAATACAAAACTGAAAAAAAATATGTATATACTTTGTTTAAAGCTATGTTCGATGTGCATGTATATGAACAAAGACTTCAAGACAGGCAGAAACATGCCTATTTTATTCTGTCTGGAAGCTAATTACATGAATTAATTTTCCCAAGCATTTGCATCATATCTTACTCTTTCCTAATTATTCTCCAGAGAGTTCTTTATGAGCTATATTAAGAATGAATACTTATAAGCATAATCCAAGAGTAAGAAGTTCAGTAAAATTGAAATAAATTTAATTTTTCTATAGTGTGATTGACATGTAAAACAGTTCATTTAATAGCAGGAAATGAGATCTGTATCAGTAGTCTGTGTTTATTTCAACTTATAGAATGAGTTGCTTTAATTAATACAATTTCTAAATAAATTCTTCTGAGTTTGTAAAATTAAGTGAAGAAGTTTACAGTGTCCTTGGTGTTAATTTCCAACATTTTCTTTTTTATGACAGAGAATTTCCTTTTATGACTATCTAGATTAATTTATGATGAAGTCAGCTTATAAATACTTTCATCTATTTCCATTATCCCCAAGCTGTTTAGTTGTTTTTATCTTCCCCAGCTCAGTGCTTAACTTTTCACAATGCACTTAATTTCATTTGGTAACTAATGCAGCACATACAAATTTTGTCAATTCTGGACTATTTTTTTTTTTAATTCATGCACTTAAAGGGCTTCTAATAATGAGTGAAATCAATGTTTGTTAAAATGCATACACAAAACACACACACACAAATGCATATACAATTTCTCTTTTTTCTTTTCAAATCCCTTATATTATCAAATGAAAGCTATGATTCTCAATCCAGAAACAAATCTTTGACTTTTCCCCTAAGCCCATATTCAATAGACTAGGAAATATTGCAGAATCCATGACTTTCTCATGCATTGAATATTTCCCCTCCTGAATTTTTTCATAATCAGTCCTTTTGATCAGACTCACTTCAGTCATAATTAGGAAAGGAAGAATAATATCCCATTGCCTCCTGTCCAGTCTTTCTCGAAATTCTACTCCTGAGCACTTAACATTCAATAATTTTTTTTCAATTTTACATTCACATGAGTTGCAGTGAGTGAGAAGTTTTTATTAATTTTTTTAAAGATTTTATTTATTTATTTGACAGAGATCACAAGTAGGGAGAGAGGCAGGCAGAGAGAGAGGAAGAAGCAGGGTCCCCGCCGAGCAGAGAGCCCGATGTGGGGCTCGATCCCAGGACCCTGGATCATGACCTGAGCCAAAGGAAGAGGCTTTAACCCACTGAGCCACCTAGGCACCCCAGTGAGAAGTTTTTAATGAGCTCTTTCTATACAGTGTGGTTAGGGATGTCTGTGGAGAATTCAGGTTCAAGGAACTGAAGGCGGCAAGGGGTGTCTTCAGAACACAATGCAAAGCAGGCATTATTGAAAGAATTGAAAGATAGAAGAGAATGGGAAGAACATTAGAATGCAAGACAACTCTGAGTAAGTTTTGGCAAGGCCTGAACAAAAACTAGCTCCTTAAGGTGTCTTATTTTGGTAGAAATGGCCTGGTTCTTGTATCTTCGCCATACTCAGTATTAGGCTGGCAGTACCCTTAGGAAGGTGTCAAAGGTAAAGATTGTCAATCAACCATATTCTCTAGAATATGTGTTCTTGTACACCTGAGTGATGCATCTACATGGTGTCTTCAGACTGTATAAGAGATTCAATTATTATTCTGTAAATACCATTCAGGAAAATTCATTCACTCTCTTCTCTCTTTCACTGATCATAAGTCTATTGTTGAGTAACAAAGAGTGCAAATATATGCACCGCTATGTTTATTGCAGCATTATTTATTAATAGCCAAGATATGGAAGCAACCTAGGTGTCTATCAAAAGATGAATGGATAAGGAAAATGTAATCTATCTACCTATCTATTGAGAGAGAGAGAGAGAAAGAGAGAAAAGAGGGAGAGAGACAGGCAGACAGACACAATGGAATATTACTAGCCTTAAAAAAGGATGAGACTGCATCATTTGAGACAACATGGATGGACCTAGAGAGTATTATGTTAACGGAAATAAGTCAGACTAAAAATACAAATACTATGTAATTTCACTCATTAAGTGGAATCTAAAAAAATTAGCAAAAAAATAAAAAGCAGAATCAGGTTTATAAATACAGAGAACAAACTGATGGTTGCCGGGGGGAGTAGGGGAGATGGACAATATGGGTGAAGGGGAGTGGGAGATACAGGGTTCCAGTTATGTAATGCAAAAACCACAAGAATAAAAGGTACAGCATAAGGAATACAATCAATGATAACGTAATAGCAATGTCATTAGAAATATGGTAGCTACACTTGTGATCATAGCATAATGTGTATAAACTTGTCAAATCACTAAGTTGCACACCTGAAACTAATGTAATGTTGTGTGCCAACTATATTCAAATTAAGAAATATTCTACCTCAGAATCTTGTGGACTAGAACTTTGGGCAATACCTTGTGCCTTTCTTTGATCAACTACTTAACTATATGCTCCAAGAAAGTAAAGATCCTGTCTCAGTTGCATACTATTACAACCCATAAATCAGCAAATTATCTTATACAAAACATAAATGATTGTCTTATACAAAAAAGTAAATAAAACTAAATAAACACACAAAAAGCCTTAAGAGTATCACTGTTTCATAAATTAATACAAAGCTTGATGCATTTGGGTAAGAAAGCAGACCTAAAACTTTCCTAATTCTTTCTTAATGGATCAAAGTAATTCTCAATAATCATCTACATGAGTTCTATGAAAAACACGAGAACTGACAATTTAACTTCAACTTTTATGAAGGATAAAAGTCTTAAAATCTTTCAAATTTGCCTTAAAAAAGGTAAGTGGCTAAGATACCTGGTATCTTATTCCAGATATTATTTTTAGTACCAAGGAATACATTTGATACGCCCACATTTTAAAAAATGGAAAAGGATTTTTTAAAAGATTTTACTTATTTATTTATTTGAGAGGGAGAGACTGCATTAACGGGGGAAAAGGGGAGAGAGAAGTAGTACGGGGCTCCATTCCAGGACCCTGGGATTCTGACCTGAGCCAAAGGTAGACACAACCAACTGAGCCAACCAGGCACCCTTAGAAAAGGAATTTTGACGTAAGCTATGCAGAATAAATGCCACTAATTTTGAAGAAATGTAGTAGAGTGTATATTAAAAATGGCAGAAAAGCATTTCTATAACTAGAGGTATTTTTTTGTGTGTGTGATAGTTAAGTTCAATGTTGCTGATGGCCGCCTGACAAATTACCTAATTATTCCAGGCCTTAGATTCCTTACCTAATATAAAAAATGTCATATAGGACCCCTGTAGTTCTGAGACTCTAATTATTAAGATAACAAATTCATCACTAATGCCAAGTAGCTTGCCCTTACCATTCATTTGTGTGTGCGCGTGATCTAAATCTACATACATATAAAGGTAAGATTTTATTTCTGATGCTTACCATAGGACTTTTTGCTCATAAAATGTGTGTTCAGGTCTCCTTTAGATTAGAAATAATTTTTTTATTTGATGTTTCTGCATTAATATGTATCACTTTTTTTTTTAAGTCTAGGTGAGCACATTGAAAGCCAAGTAATTCACCCTAAATAAGAATTTACCTTCCTTTATTATTCTTTAACAGTAAGTTTAATCTTATAAAATACCTTATTAGCCAATGACCTTCTGCATCCCCGTATACAATGCCACCAAGAAAAAATATACATATTAATGAATATTATATTAGCAAAAAACTGGCAAATGTGACTTTTTAAAAAAGATTTCATTTATTTATTTGACAGAGATCACAAGTAGGCAAAGAGGCAGGCAGAGAGAGGGGAAGCAGGCTCCCTGCTGAGCAGAGAGCCCGATGCGGGGCTTGAACCCAGGACCCTGAGATCATGAACTGAATTGAAGGCAGAGGCTTTAACCACTGAGCCTGCAAATGTGACTTTTAATAGATATTAATAGTAATACTAATACTAATAACAGACATTATTAGTAATACTGACATATCAGTAATGGTAGATCTCTTTCCAACAAGGCAAACATGAGTGATTTATTTAACTCCCAGGGCCTACAATAGAGCCATCTTTATTCCTCCAGTGAAAGTATAAAAATCATCCTTGGCTACTTTCTTGAAATAGGAAAGCAGAATCTGTGGTAGGTCAGAGGACTACATATCAGATATTATTTTGCAGTCACTCTGGCTAGTGGGAGATATGGACAAGAATGTTGACAATTACAGTGTAATGCTATATGCGTCCTGAAAATTTTGAACATAAATATGTGTTAAATAAGACAATTATAATATTATTTAGCAAACATTAAAATTTACCATGTTTTTACAGGGACGGATTAAAGAGACACAGTAACAATGGCAGCCATTTGCAGTACTTTCATCACCTGGAACTGAGCACTTTCTGAGAGCTAGCTGTGATGTTTTGCTTGAGGAAAAGCAGAGAAAAATCCTGTTTTCATGACTATAAAGTTTAATATGTTTGAATCTGTCCATATCTCAGCATTTTCACTGCTGTCACTCAAGCAAAGGCAGAGTCTCATGTAAGATGTTGATAACTTTCTAAATTGTCCTATTTCAGGAACTTAATGCAATCTATTTACTCTTCCCAGTACACTCTTCTCCAGCTAACCTGTATCTCTTACCTTGCCTTAAATTTTGCTTCCTTGAGAAGATTCCTCTGACCCCAGGCAGATTAGTCATCTCCATTATCTCAAGGCTACCCTGTATTTCTGTAGAGCATTTACCACATTTACAATGAACTAGTTAATGACTTATGTGAGGATTTACCTAATTTCTGCATTTCCCTTCTCCTCACCTAACAGCCCGATGGAATCACATTTTCTTATTCCTGTTCTCTGCTATATTCCACATGCATAACATAGCAAGCAGTTCACAGTAAGGATTTCCAGTATGGAAGAATCACAAAGGACTACCATATTGTCCTTGACTCTGAAATACAATTAACCCTCACTCTTTCCTTCCTAATTCCTTCTTTGATATAAATTCTTTGGTAACAGTCCCCTTTTATCTGTGAAAGAATAAACCTGGTGATCTTCTGAGAATAGCAGCTGGCTTAAAACAAATACAGACCCATGCCCTGAGTGCTTAGGAAAGGCAAGAGTTGAAGTATTTTCTTCAATGAATGCAATACGAAGTGTATATAGAGATTATGGGTGAATGTCTTCTTTAGAGGTGGAAGAGAAGATATAAGCTTGTGAATAAATGCAGAACAAACACTTTATATTTCAAATTTCTTGGGGATGAATTTTTCAGATAAAACGAGTATACTTTGAATACTCCTGTTAACATTCTATTCATCCTAACCACAGAACTGTCTTATTTACATTTGTGTGTGCTGCTATATATAGATATCTTAGAATCTGTGGGTGTATACTAATCTTTCAGGCCATCATTTACCTGAGGGGCAAAGGAAAGCGCTGAATAAATTCACACAAGTGCAATTAATTTCTGGTAGGAGAAGTGAACATCTGCTTGTTCTCAAAGATCCTTCTGGCATTTAACAAGTGACAAAGCCTGGCATAAACAGCTCAGAACAAAGAAGCTAATTTACCTGACTTTAGTTTCCATTTCACTACCAGAATAGATGGGAAGGTTTTAAGTTACATGTCATTTGTAGGAGGATCTTATTGGACCAGTGGGAACATTTAATTATAAAAAACAAACAAACAAAAAAACCCCTCTACCTTTGTCGACTGGCCTAAATAGATATAAAATGCTTTGTGTTGTAAATATCACCTGTTTCTTTTCTTTCTCTTTTCCCTTCTTTTTATTCTCTCTCTCAAGGAATTTTTCTGTCTCATGTCAGTTTTCATTTCATCCTATAAAAAAATGTAATCACTTCTAGTCAAATCTCCTGTAGGTTGAAAAACTAAGTAGCTGTAATAGTTAAAATTATTCCTAAACTGGAGTAAATGAGTTTTCAGTAACAGGTTGGGGAAACTCTTCAGTTGTTCAAGGGCATGATTTTCAGTGCATGACCTTCATGATATCTATTGATTGGTCACATGATGTGGGAAACAAAGGCAGAGGAAAAATTACTAAATTTCCTTACTATCTATAGCCCACTGACAAGTCCTTGAAACAGGCAGAGAAACATTCCTCTAGGGACTCAGCTACATTGATGTTAATATTTGGCTAAAGGTAAAAGGCAAACTTAGCCCAACCCCAGGATCCTCTAAGTTTACTTTAACATATAAAAATTCCTCTGGAAACTTCCTTTATCTCTATACACCCCAAGATATATGTTGGCAAACATCCCCCAAGCATATGACCCACCTATATACATCTGAAGGATCTCATGACTGAATTTATACTAAACAGTATAACCTTTCCTAACAATCGCTAGCGCCCTCAGGTTCCTGGACACCCTGTTTCCAAAATACCCAGGAGGCTTATGCAATCCCTAACCCTCTCCCAACCTGAAAGTAAGTAATGGGCCACTCCTCGTGACCCCAGTGCATCTCTTTCTGCCCACAGGTTCTGTCCTCGTGCTTTAATAAAACCACCTTTTTGCACCAAAGATGTCTCAAGAATTCTTTCTTGGCTGTTGGCTTCAAACCTAACGTTTTTCCTACATCAAGAAGACAATTTTATTACTTTCTGGATTTAATTTATATTTAAGATGACAGATACAGTTGGGAAACTGAATTTTTTTTACATACATGAATAATTATGTATGTAATTGAAGGGGTGCAGGACGAGACAGCCCAAATCGTGCCACTTTGACAGAAAGATTATTCCAAGTTAAAGTTAATAAAAACCCAGCAGACGCAGGAAAAGCTCCGTGCCTTCCCCACAATGACCTAATCTACATTGGAAGGAAGAGCCTGTCCCAAAAACAGAGCTATTAACAGAGACTCCCCTTGACCTAGGGAGTTTATCTGCATACTAGAACAACCTTATTTTTCCAAACATCTCCTTTCACTGTCTTGCTAATGAGCTTTCTCCTTTTTGCTCCTCAACATTCCTCCCCTCCTTAGCTCATACAAACTTCATGTTGTCTCATTGTCCTTAGAATCTCATGTCTTTGTAGATTCTCCATATATAAATGCCTATTAAATTTGATTTTCTTCTACTAATCTGTCTCATGTCAATTTGATTCTAAGTCCAGCTTAGAAGGACCATAGGGCAGAAGAAGGTCTTCCTCCCCAACATAATACACATGTATTATATTCTCTTGATAAGTAGACATCTTTATATCACACACAGATACACACATTATACAGTGGAGTCCATCTTTGAAGAAATTAGTTCACTATTTATTTTGTGATACCTTTATTCTGGTTCTAATTATTTCATTAATGGCAATAGTTCATCACAGTTTTCTTCAAACTAAGGAGTTAGTTAATATAATAATTAAATAATAATAAAATGATTGCCAGGAGTTCATTTAATTCCATCTTAAAAATTCATTTTGCAAAATGGTAGCTGGTTGTACATGAAACACTTTTCATTTAGAGTTTTTTTATCTACTACAATTAGGCTTTACACTAGTAGTAGCTGTATTAGTTATTCAGGGATTAGAGTCAAGAAAACTACATAAAGGAATGTCTTTTATGCAATTAGAATATGCAAGAATAAGTGGGGATATGTATTTTGATACTTGTTTTATAATAAGATGGGCATCTTAGCAAAGGGAATTCCATTGACCAAGACACTCAAATAAGAAACACAAAGTCCTCATTTGAATGTAATAAAAGTATCAGTTCATGTTAAGACTCCAGTGTGATTTCATGTTGAGACTCCTTATTATTAGTTCCATTTATATAGGTATTTTAATGAAAAGGATTTGGAAGAAAAGTGATTGCTATTTACTGAAAGCTACACTTTAGCTTTTACATATGTATTCCAATTAACAAAGTAGGTGGCTTTTACCTCACTTTGTGAATAACCATTAGTTTTAAAGATTGTTGTTAAAAATCTTAAAGTATTAAGGATCTTAAAGAAGAGTCCACATCTGTAAGTCAGAAATAACTACAAAATCAGTGTGTGTAGATAGATGATAGACGGATAGATGATAGATATGATCTTGAGCTAAATGTTATTTAATATAAACTTAAAGTAATGAAAATAATGTGATATTAATATAGCAGCAGAAAAACATATAAATGAAATAAAATTCAGAAACACGTGTGTGTGTGTGTGTGTGTGTGTGCGTATAACAGTAGGAGACAGGAGAGGTATAATGATGTTATTTTGAGCAAAACTAATCTATTACATGTTAATGGTGAGTATTTTTCTCTCTTTGATATAATAATATTTTTAAAAAGATGTAACCGAAAACCTGATGTTTAAATGTTTTTATTTTTTCCCAATAGATATAATAAGACAAATATAACAGGTGATTTCCCCCTTGAACAATTCCCTTAGAAAAATCCTCATTGCTAAGAGAGAGAAAGCAGAGCACAAACAGGGGGAGCAGCAGGCAGGGGGAGAGAGAGAAGCAGGCTCGCTACTGAGCAAGGAACCTGATGTGGGATTTGATCCCAGGATCCTGGGATCATGACCTGAGCTGAGGCAGAGGTTTAACTGATGGAGCCACCCAGACACCCATATTTTTTTTTAAGATTTTATTTATTTGTTTGAGAGAGAGAGCAAGTGAGAGAGCACGAGAGGAGTGAGAGGCAGAGGGAGAAGCAGACTCCTTGCTGAGCAGGGAGCCCAGCTTGGGGCTCCATCCCAGGACTCCAGGATCATGACTTGAGCTGAAGGCAGCTGAAGGCAACTGAGCCACCCAGGTACCCCGAAAAACCCTAATTTCATATCTTTTTTCTCTTTCTTCCTCTTTTTTTTCCTTTCTTCTCCCCTTCTCTTTCTTTCCCTCCCTCCCTCCCTTCCTTCCCTCTTTTCTTCCATTCTTCCTTCCTCTCTCACTTTCTTTCTCCTTCCATCCATCCGTCTGTCCATCCTTCCTTCCTTCCATGTATTTCACTGTGAATATCTGGTTCTAGCTTCCTCCCATCTCTATAGGCTGCCCCCATATTCTCCTGGAATTCATCTTCCTAAATAACATTCCCTTGCTATCACAACCCATCCCCAAACACAATCCTGTCAAATAAGCACTGCATTGCAAAGACAACCATATATATATATGGTGGTAAGATAGTTTTATGTACGTCTCAATGGTCCCAAATCCATTGGACCTCCCCATCTATCTTGGTTGGGTTCTTTGGAAATTTTATTTTCCCAACCATTCAAAACTTAAATTTCTTTGACTACAAAATCCATTTCTGATAGGCCATTTTGGGCTCCTGAGACATGGACCTATACCAAGATTATTCTTCTAAATTGGGTTTGTGACAGTCTTCTTTTAAAGCAGACAGGAAGATAGATGGGATAACAAGAAACTATTTATAGAGATTGATTTTTAAATGACTGACATCTAAATGCAAAGGAAATATGGTTTCATTTTCTCCCAATATGGTAAATCAAATCTGTCAACCTAAATTTCCCTCAACTCACTGTCCCTTTCATCATCCTAAAATAAGAGAATAGTTTCCATTAATCAGAGCACAGAGCTTGAAGCCTACCTCCCAGCACCAATTTGTCATGGCTTTCTATATAATATGGAACAAACCCATTAAATTATATTCTCCTTTCAATTTCTAGTGATTAGTAGGCACATTGGAAACAAAGGCCAAGAATTAGAATATTTTTTAGTATTTTTATTATTTTCCTTTCAGATTTTTTGAACTGATGGGTGACAATTGTTTCCTTGAATTTTAGTGGATCTTAGCCTGGATATTGGCAGTGGGAGATGAAAATTGAACTACATTAATGATAATTTTTTTTACTCTAATTTGAAGCTAGCGACTTCATTTTTTTTACAGATTTTATTTATTTACTTGACAGAAAGAGAGAGACAGTGAGAAAGAGAACACCAGCAAAGGGAATGGAAGAGGGAGAAACAGGCTTCCTGCAGAGCAGGGAGCCTGACACGGCTCAATCCCAGGAGCCTGGGATCATGAACTGCACTGAAGACAGACACTTAACAACTGAGCCACCCAGGCGCCCCATAGACATCATTTTTTTAAAAGATTTTATTTATTTATTTGAGAGAGACAGAGACAGAGAGAGTGCATAAGCAGAAAGGGCAGAAGAAGAGGGAGAAACAGGGAGCTCAGTGCGGGACTTAATCCCAGGACCCCAGGATTATGACCCGATCCAAAGGCAGACACTTAACCAACTGAGCCATCCAAGTGTCCAGAAGCTTGAAGACTTCAAAATTAGAGTATAAAGAGTAAGTAGATATTTTGTCTGTTTTGTGACAGGCTTTAAAAATTATGTGAAAATCTTACTTTTATCCTCCTTTGACATTTCCCATGCAACACCAAAACAAGTGACTGGAATCAACCATATAGTGGTAAAATCATCACTACATTCTTTAAAGAGAACTTTCATAATGTAGTAGAAAGTACATTGCATCTTAGAGACAAGATTTAGTTATGGTCAAATTACATATGGTTTATAATCCATGTGTTGGCAAAGATAGAGTGCTTAGACATTTCTGTCCACAAGATTTATATTGTTTACTTCCCATGCTTCTGCTTTATAGCCAATGACTAGGTTGAATGGTCCACTCTTTACAAGTAGACCACAGAAGAAATAAAATAACAGTGAAAGACCTTTGGAAGTTGAATAATATTTATTTCATGCCTGCCACATGTAATTTGCCAAAATTCACTTGGTGTTCAGATGACATAAGCATGATCCAAATATAAACATCCTAACAAAGAGTTTCACTTCAAATACACTACCAAGGTCAGGGAGCAGTTACACAGAATGAAATGACAACACTAAAGGAAACAGAGGATCGTTTCTGATCAATATTTGCTTTCAAAAACCTCACCGTAAGAGACATAAATAATACAGCATGTGGAGAAGTGCTTATTAAATTCCAAATATCTTCCTCTTTAGGCAAAGTAATCTCACCCTGTCTCATGGATCCTTCTTTGTAAAGGTTTACCTATTTCCTGAACAAGTGAAAAAGATGGTAGAAGTTCCCTAACCAACAAAAACAATTGTGTTCCTGATATGCCAACAGCATTTAATAAAGTATCAGCGGTGAAAGGAACTTTAGACCCAGTTCCTTCTGTTATACCATGAATGCATTCTTTCCATAACATTGCTGCTCAAAGTGGGGTGTATGTTATAAATATACTATTTCTTCCAGGCTAATGTTTGTGTGTTTTTTTAAAAGATTTTTATTTATTTATTTGGCAGACAGAGATTATTTGGTAGACAGAGAAGCAGGCAGAGAGAGAGGAGGAAGCAGGCTCCCTGCTGAGGAGAGAGCCCGATGCGGGGCTCAATCCCAGGACTCTAGGATCATGACCTGAGCCGAAGGCAGAGGCTTTAACCCACTGAGCCACCCAGGCACCCCAGGCTAATGCTTTTTTGAAGATGATGTATTATGGCATCATCCCTCATACATAAGATATTAAGATTTTGATATATTATAATATATAACAGTTATTAAAATGTATGATTTGAAACATTCTACTTTGGGGACTTATGGGTTAAAAATGTATTTTTCCTGGGGGGTTGGGGGGGTAGGAAAAGAATAAAAGAAACAAGATGGGATCGGGAGGGAAACAAACCATAAGTGACTCTTAATCTCACAAAACAAACTGAGGGTTGCTGGGGGGAGGGGTGTCGGGAGAGGGGGGTGGGGTAATGGACACTGGGGAAGGTATGTGCTATGGTGAGTGCTGTGAAGTGTGTAAACCTGGCGATTCACAGACATGTACCCCTGGGGATAAAAATACATTATATGTCTATAAAAAATAAAAAATTTAAAAAAATGTATTTTTCCTGCTGGCGGATACATAAAAACCTCTGGTAAATAAACATGATTGGAAAATAGATGCTCTGATGTCCAAACTACCTGTAGGGAGCAGAATGACCTCCTAAAGATGCCCCCGACCTAATCCCTGTAACCTGTAAATATGTTTTTGTTACATGGCCAAGGGAGCTTTGAAGATGTAATTAAGATTACTGACCTTAAAAAGAGAGATTATTCTGGATTATCAGGATGGTTCCAAATTAATCCCATAAGCCCTTAATAGAGAGTTTTCTCATGCTGGAGGCAGAAGAAATGAGACAGAATGAGCAAAGAGATTCAAAGAGCAAAGAGACTCAGTGCACCTTTGCTGGCTTGAAAATGAAGAAGGAAACATGATAAGGAATGCAGGTGGCCAAAGAGTTGAGTGAGTCTCCCTGATAACAGCCTGAAAGGAAACAGGGATCTCTGCATGGAACTGAATTCTACCAACAACCTAAAAGGAATGCAGCCCTGCTGATACCTTGCTTTTTACCTTGTAAGACATACCTTACAACAAAGACCCTACCTGTGCCATACTACATCCAGACTTCTGACCTACAGAAGTGTGAGATAATAAATGGATACTGTTTTAAGCTACTGAGTTTCTGACTATTTGTTACAACAGCCATAAACAATAAAACACGGTTCATGCCTTCAGGGGCTGTGTGCTCTCATTCCTAAAACAATGGCAGACATTTATCACAGTGTACTTTCTTCATCAGTTGAGATGTAGCCTTAAAATCCTTCATAACAAAGAATCCCTATAAGCCATTAGAGAACTTTCAGAGAAGATGCTGGATGAAACTGTCTGAGTGTTGGATGAAACTATCTGAATTTTGGATTATATTCGGTGAGTGCCTCTGTTACAGAGCCTACTCTCCATAATTACTCCATAATTATTTTCAAATTGTTTTCTTCAATTTTTATTTCCATAACAAGAAATAATAAAGAGGGAAAGAAGAAGAGAAAATGTGAAAATATGTGGGTTGAGAACCAGCTCTCAGTCTTACTAAGTTGTGAACTTTAAATGAATGCTAAACCTTTCTGGTTTTTAGTTTTTCCCTCCATAAAAGGACAGGTAATATCTCAGGAGTTTAAAATATGTTTTTTTTTTTTTTCTTTCTTTAAAGGAAACCTTATGTGGGAGACTACTGTATAGAAAGGGAAATGTTGATCTTCTCAGGGTGGAGGGGCAGAGCTCTCCAATCCAGCTGCTAGACTCTCTACTAACCCCAATTCATCCACCAAGAGAGGACACTGAGCCATTTGTCTGGATCTCAAGATCTTGGAAGAATGCTGGTTGCAAGCCACTGGAAAACAAATTGTTTCACATATCTTTCATCTCTAATGTTTCTTGTTTTTTTTTTTTTTAATAGACATAGAGAGAAAAAGGATGAAAATGAAGTCTTTGTAGCTCACACTGAACCTCATGTTCTATTTACCATCCAATATGGTCCCACCTAGTTATCATGAGCACACACTTATGTGTAAATACATATAGTCAGCATGTTCACTGATATGAACGAATGGCTATATTATCTGCCCTTCTGTACACATGTAGTCTTATTTGTCTAGTGGGGTTTGTCTAATGATAATGCCAGAGGCCAGTGAGTCATTCTTTTTTTGATTCATTCTCTCTCTCTCTTTTTTTTTAAGTTCATTCTTTATCCAATAATTCATTCCTTATTCATATATAATATGAGAAAATAGTCTATCTGGTACCAAATCTATACTTTAATACTAGATAGGCAATTTTTTAAAAAATTCAGATACAAATATAAACTATCAGTGTGAAGTATTAGTATTAGGACTACACCATAAGAAATTCAAGGTAATGCTACTATATTTAGTTATTTCAAGTTCTGTGAGAGGCTGACCATCTTGGTTGTGTTAAAGATTCTAGATTAACTATTGATATCAAGTATGCCTGAATTCAGAATAGCATCCTTATCTTTTGACATATAATTTAAAAGCATTCAAAGTTCTCAAATATATAATCTCTTTAAGATGAACTGTTTAGCCGATGTACTGGATTAACTGATAAACGCTCTCCCTTCTCTATACCACGGTGACCAAGGTCCATCCCACATGGAACTTTCAGGTTATTAGGCTGCTCTCCAGCATATCAGTGAATCTCATCTTTAGTCTTTGTACTGGCTGTTGCCAACACAGTTATATGATTCGTGCTTGTTACTGTAGTTGTACAATCAAATTAAGTTAAACTAATATACAGATAAATATAACTAAAGAAATAAAGATGGCTTTTCTATGATGTACAAAGGACTAGTAAAAGCAACTCATTAAAGTAATTGATTTTTTTATTATAGACATTTGAGGGTAATTATAACAATCTTAATATATGTTGCATCCAGATTGTTTCTCAAATGTCTCTAAGTCTTGCTTCAGTGAAAAGTATCTGTGCATCATGGTCATCGTTATGTCAGACAGGTCATAAACAGTCTGCGGCCGAGGGCAACTGAATGTCCAGCTATATGATTCAAGTGTAAAGGAAATAGATGTTGCATGCATATGTACAAATGTGTGAGCTTTATAGGCTCTCTGCTTTAAAACTGACAGCTTTTTAACTGAGTCACTTTTCATTCTGATCGCTTTGGTGAAAAAGCCTCCTGGAGCACATTAAATGACCAGCTTCATTAGACCACTTAAATTCATCACTTCAGACAACACTGCATATCATTAGCACAAAGGACAAAAGGGACTAGTGGGAGTGACCGGGAAGAGCAAGATCCCTCTCTTGACTGCTCACTCATGTGGACTGGCAAATATGAACTTTCTAACCCATCAGAAAATAATTAAAATGTGTCATTTTCATAGTGATTTTAACCTTACTAACAGGTAACCCGAACAGAGCATTTGTGTTTGTCAGCCCATATCTTGGTTTAGGAAGTATTCCCCCCGCCACCAAAGAATTGATAACTAGAATATTACATCCTCAAAACAAAAGAAGCAAGCAAACTTACTAATTATAAATCTAGGCAGAATAAAAATATATAAAATGAGTGGTTAGAAAAGTTTTAAATAACAGCTAGTTCTTCTTTTCTTGTATCTCTCACTAAACAAGTTCCAATGAGGTAGGTCAATTATTTGGGGAAAACAAGTTTATTTTAATTAATCTACTAAAAACACACTTATAGTGTAAGGAGTAATGTTTTGCATAAAAACACTAAAACAGCTTTTTAGGACCCTTTGATGTTTGGATGCCCCATGAGGTTTATTGTTTTTTTAAATTTCTGGCCATGACCAGAATTACAATGTTAGGATAAAACATTTCAGGATTTCAGGATAAAAGCACACATTTCACATCTCGGTCTTAAATTCTCAAGTAATCCTCCCATACCAAATGGAAATAATTTGAAGTTGTTTTCCACTTCATATATTAGGGGAAAAAAATGATGTGATATCTCTCTTCAAGGAAACTACCATATTTGCAACACATGATAAATGAGGTCCTTTATTTATTTATTTTAGAGATTTTATTTATTTAACAGAGAGAAAGAGAGAGATCACAAGTAGGCAGAGAGAGAGGGGAAGTGGGCTCCATGCTAGCAGAGAGCCTGATGTGGGGCTCGATCCCAGGACCCTGGGTTCATGACCTGAGTCCAAGGCAAAGGCTTAACCTACTGACCCACCCAGGCACCCCGAGGCCCTTTATTTAAATACATTGGGCCTAGTAGAGACCCTGGTTATTGACAGTTGTTTAAAACACACTAGCACCATTTTCTGTTCTCTCCATCACGTTTCCCCACCAAGTGAAGTGAGTTAGGTTTCAGTGATTCTGTTCAATCTGTGTGGCTATAAAAATAAGCATCACATCTATGGACATGTGTGAGTTTGTGTGCAGTGTATTTGTGTGTGTGTCAATGATGACTAGTAGAGCATGAATTTGATTCTACCTCTGTTGCTTTTTGCTGTCCTGACAGTTGGATATCGAGCCTTGGTTTTTTTGAAATCATTACAGATTTTCAAAATGGTCTGTGCATTTAACATATGCGCTCATTAACATTTAGTGCAAAATTAATTGTTCCTAGATGCTTTTGTGCTGTGAATTCCTTTTGTGCTGCAAACCCAATCATATGTTGTTAGAAGAATGTGATTCCGACAGCTCTCATCTTGAAGCTTATTATTTTGTTCAAGTGTTTAAATTTTTCATAAGAATGGAATCTCCTCAGCCATCTTTTAATAATTTTTTAGACTGCAGTTTTTTAAAAAATTTTATTTATTTATTTGAGAGAGAAAGAGAGAGCATGAGAGGGGCGAGGGTCAGAGGGAGAGGCGGACTCCCTGCTAAGCAGGGAGCCTGATGTGGTACTCAATCCCGGGACTCCAGGATCGTGACCTAAGCTGAAGGCAGTCGCCTAACCAACTGAACCACCCAGGCGCCCCCATGTTAAGTTTTTTAAAATGAACTCATAAAAATGATCTCCCAATATTCTCGTAAAGATATGTTTTGTATCATCTTCTGATACAGAAGTATAAATACAAAACCAAAATATAAAGACTACATGTGGTTACACAGGTATTTCAGTAAAACCTGACAATATCCTCCTTCAGTTAAAAGAGGGTATTATTGGTGACAAGGCACAATTTATGCCAATTGCATTTTCTTTCCCTTACCCTTGTCAAAGAACTAAAGAGCAATTTGGTGCATTTAATGTTTCAAAGAAGTTTCCTGGAGTGTTGGGATTAATCCCTGTGCCTCCAGATCTTGGTCCCTGTAAGTTTGTCCCAAGACTGAGACCCACATCTTCTCTTTAGGTGCTGCAAAATCAGACTTCCGAACTCTCAAGAATGTAGGACATAACCTGAGGTGCAGAGAATTCAAAACGGTGATGTCTGTTGGAAGAGAGCAGATCTCTTTATCATCATTGTGCACCATGAGTTTGCTTTGAAAATCAGTTTTTAGGGATCATGATTTCTCTCCTAGTACCTTTCACACCCAGGTCCTACCACAGAACTGTGCATATGGCTGTGCTTGACGGTATGAATCAACCCGGTGTGCATGGAACTGCTTCTCAGGTAATTTGGCAGTTGTACTGGAATGAAAGTTTCATCTAGTTTTGGTATTGTATCCACATACCGAGTCAGTGCAGTCTGAGAGGAAAGCTTCCCAACAGATAAAGGGAAAAAAAAAAAAATCACAGGTTGAACTGGAAGAATGAATTTGATTTTTGATACTTACCAGATACAATAGTGCAGCCTTCAGAAGGTAAGCTTCACCTTCCTGGACCACCTTATCCTCATTATTGAAATGGATGTGGTAATATTTACATAATAATATTAGTAATAATAATAATTATGGAGCACTTACAATATGCCTGGCATGATTTTAAGATCAATTAAAATACACAACATACCAGCTCAGTGTATATGACTATTACCCCAAATTTAAAGTGAGTAAACTGAGCCACAGAGAAAGGTAAGTACAGTAAAATGATGAGACTGGCAATATCCTTAGATTTTTTTTTTTTTTTTTTACTTTGCAAATATTTTTATTTTTATTTTTTTTATTTTAATTTTTTAAATTTTTATTTCTTTTCAGCGTAACAGAATTCATAGTTTTACACCACACCCAGTGCTCCATGCAATGCGTGCCCTCCACAATACCCACCACCAGGCTCCCCCAACCTCCCACCCCCCGCCCCTTCAAAAACCTCAGGTTATTTTTCAGAGTCCATAGTCTCTCATGGTTCATCTCCCCCCCAATTTCCCTCAACTACCTTCTCCTCTCCATCTCCCCATGTCCTCCGTGTTATTTGTTATGCTCCGCAAATAAGTGAAACCATATGATAATTGACTCTCTCTGCTTGACTTATTTCACTCAGCATAATCTCTTCCAGTCCCGTCCATGTTGCTACAAAGTCAGGTATTCATCCTTTCTGATGGAGGCATAATACTCCATAGTGTATATGGACCACATCTTCTTTATCCATTCGTCCGTTGAAGGGCATCTTGGTTCTTTCCACAGTTTGGCGACCGTGGCCATTGCTGCTATAAACATTGGGGTACAGATGGCCCTTCTTTTCACCACATCTGTATCTTTGGGGTAAATACCCAGTAGTGC